>JAHKBH010003017.1:0-12361 GCA_019049505.1 Pachyrhynchus sulphureomaculatus
CTACCTTTGGTAGTATTATTAGTCCCTCTCTACCGGGTACCTCACCTTCTCTTTCCGATTTTCTATGGTTCATTTTTAGTTTCAAGAACCTCTATACAAAGGATTTTGTATTTGGGTCTGTATGATGGTGGTCTCCGTTAGTAAATTCATGCGCAGCCGTACCTCACTGAGGGAGTTTACCGTTTCCACATGATTAGTCTACCCTGCAACGGTGGCGGTGAGTAATGGATTCAGGTATCTAAAGTGTGGGTTTTCCGACGGCTGATCATCATTAGATAGATCGTAATACATTACTCTTTTGCCTCTTTCTTCTTTTTTCTGCCCATTCATTCATTTTTTCCGCGTTTTTTCTTTCGACTTTTTGTTTTTATTGTACGGCTATCATTGTCTTTACTATTGAATACCTAATTTTCATGAGGTTGTGTCTTTGATGTGTAGGTCCAATTTCTGTTATATCGGTCATCAATGATCTTATGTAATGTGTATATTTCTACCTTTGGTAGTATTATTAGTCCCTCTCTACCGGGTACCTCACCTTTCTTTCCGATTTTCTATGGTTCATTTTTAGTTTCAAGAACCTCTATACAAAGGATTCTGTATTTGGGTCTGTATGATGGTGGTCTCCGTTAGTAAATTCATGCGCAGCCGTACCTCACTGAGGGAGTTTACCGTTTCCACATGTTAGTCTACCCTGCAACGGTGGCGGTGAGTAATGGATTCAGGTATCTAAAGTGTGGGTTTTCCGACGGCTGATCATCATTAGATAGATCGTAATACATTACTCTTTTGTCTTCTTTCTTCTTTTTCTGCCCATTCATTCATTTTTCCCGCGTTTTTTCTTTCGACTTTTTGTTTTAATTGTACGGCTATCATTGTCTTTACTATTGAATACCTAATTTTCATGAGGTTGTGTCTTTGATGTGTAGGTCCAATTTCAGTTATATCGGTCATCAATGATCTTATGTAATGTGTATATTTCTACCTTAGATAGTATTATTAGTCCCTCTCTACCGGGTACCCTCACCTTTCTTTCCGATTTTCTATGGTTCATTTTTAGTTTCAAGAACCTCTATACAAAGGATTCTGTATTTGGGTCTGTATGATGGTGGTCTCCGTTAGTAAATTCATGCGCAGCTGTACCTCACTGAGGGAGTTTACCGTTTCCACATGGTTAGTCTACCCTGCAACGGTGGCGGTGAGTAATGGATTCAGGTATCTAAAGTGTGGGTTTTCCGACGGCTGATCATCATTAGATAGATCGTAATACATTACTCTTTTGTCTCTTTCTTCTTTTTCTGCCCATTCATTCATTTTTTCCGCGTTTTTTCTTTCGACTTTTTGTTTTAATTGTACGGCTATCATTGTCTTTACTATTGAATACCTAATTTTCATGAGGTTGTGTCTTTGATGTGTAGGTCCAATTTCAGTTATATCGGTCATCAATGATCTTATGTAATGTGTATATTTCTATCTTGGTAGTATTATTTAGTCCCTCTCTACCGGGTACCTCACCTTTCTTTCCGATTTTCTATGGACCATTTTTAGTTTCAAGAACCTCTATACAAAGGATTCTGTATTTGGGTCTGTATGATGGTGGTCTCCGTTAGTAAATTCATGCGCAGCCGTACCTCACTGAGGGAGTTTACCGTTTCCACATGGTTAGTCTACCCTGCAACGGTGGCGGTGAGTAATGGATTCAGGTATCTAAGTGTGGGTTTTCCGACGGCTGATCATCATTAGATAGATCGTAATACATTACTCTTTTGCCTCTTTCTTCTTTTTCTGCCCATTCATTCATTTTTTTTTTTTTCCGCGTTTTTTCTCTTTCGACTTTTTGTTTTAGTTGTACGGCTATCACATTTTCTTTACTACTGAATACCTAATTTTCATGAGGTTGTGTCTTTGATGTGTAGGTCCAATTTCAGTTATATCGGTCATCAATGATCTTATGTAATGTGTATATTTCTACCTTTTTTTAGTATTATTAGTCCCTCTCTACCGGGTACCTCACCTTTCTTTCCGATTTTCTATGGTTCATTTTTAGTTTCAAGAACCTCTATACAAAGGATTCTGTATTTGGGTCTGTATGATGGTGGTCTCCGTTAGTAAATTCATGCGCAGCCGTACCTCACTGAGGGAGTTTACTCGTTTCCACATGGTTAGTCTACCCTGCAACGGTGGCGGTGAGTAATGGATTCAGGTATCTAAAGTGTGGGTTTTCCGACGGCTGATCATCATTAGATAGATCGTAATACATTACTCTTTTGTCTCTTTCTTCTTTTTCTGCCCATTCATTCATTTTTTCCGCGTTTTTTCTTTCGACTTTTTGTTTTAATTGTACGGCTATCATTGTCTTTACTATTGAATACCTAATTTTCATGAGGTTGTGTCTTTGATGTGTAGGTCCAATTTTAGTTATATCGGTCATTCAATGATCTTATGTAAAGTGTATATTTCTACCTTTGGTAGTATTATTAGTCCCTCTCTACCGGGTACCTCGCCTTTCTTTCCGATTTTCTATGGTTCATTTTTAGTTTCAATGAACCTCTATACAAAGGATTCTGTATTTGGGTCTGTATGATGGTGGTCTCCGTTAGTAAATTCATGCGCAGCCGTACCTCACTGAGGAGTTTACCTTTTCCACATGGTTAGTCTACCCTGCAACGTGGCGGTGAGTAATGGATTCAGGTATCTAAAGTGTGGGTTTTCCGACGGCTGATCAACATTAGATAGATCGTAATACATTGCTCTTTTGTCTCTTTCTTCTTTTTCTGCCCATTCGTTCATTTTTTCCGCGTATTTTCTTTCGACTTTTTGTTTTAATTGTACGGCTATCATTGTCTTTACTACTGAATACCTAATTTTCATGAGGTTGTGTCTTTGATGTGTAGGTCCAATTTCAGTTATATCGGTCATCAATGATCTTATGTAAGTGTATATATTTCTACCTTTGGTAGTATTTTTAGTCCCTCTCTACCGGGTACCTCACCTTTCTTTCCGATTTTCTATGGTTCATTTTTAGTTTCAACAACCTCTATACAAAGGATTCTGTATTTGGGTCTGTATGATGGTGGTCTCCGTTAGTAAATTCATGTGAAGCCGTACCTCACTGAGGGAGTTTACCGTTTCCACATTGGTTAGTCTACCCTGCAACGGTGGCGGTGAGTAATGGATTCAGGTATCTAAAGTGTGGGTTTTCCGACGGCTGATCATCATTAGATAGATCGTAATACATTACTCTTTTGCCTCTTTCTTCTTTTTCTGCCCATTCGTTCATTTTTTCCGCGTTTTTTCTTTCGACTTTTGTTTTAATTTTACGGCTATCATTGTCTTTACTATCGAATACCTAATTTTCATGAGGTTGTGTCTTTGATGTGTAGGTCCAATTTTCAGTTATATCCGTCATCAATGATCTTATGTAATGTGTATATTTCTTCCTTTGTAGTGTTTTTAGACCATCTCTACCGGTACCTCACTTTCTTTCGCAGACACCCCTCTTACACGGACACCTCCCTTGAACGGACAGTTTCTCATGGTCCCGACCGACTCTCATATAAATGGCATTGTGTTAAACTCTCTTTTTCGACATTCTCTTTGACGCGATCACCAGAACCCAGTTCTGTTGATTCTTGCGGTCACGCCAGTTATAAAAACCTATATGTCACTGACTTTGCCAAAATAAATCATATTCACATGTTAAGTAGCCCACCTCATACGACCCATAAGCTACAGCCGCTTGACCGACATTTATGAAAACTTTTAAATCAGTTTACAGTGATGCATGTGATTTGTGGATCAGATCAAACCCTGGCGTAAAAATCAGTGATTACGAGATCGCAGGGTTTGTTGGTTCTGCTTTTAATCGAGTTTTTCGAATGGATAATGGCTTTCGCAATACTGCCATTCACCCCTTTAATAGGAATATCTTCAGTGATTTAGATTTTTAATGCTTCGGATATGACCAACGTCACAGAAAATCAGCAATCCATGTCAGAACCCTCAACTTCCACTTCTGGACGGTCACGACTGACAAATGCATCCTCTCGACAGGTGGGAATGACCCCTTCAGCTCTTCGACAACTTGTATCTCAAACTGCCATTTCTGACTCCGAAATTCAATTTGCCACAGCAACAAACCGGTCTCTGACAAATTTAACGCCAGGTAGAAATGACCCCTTCAGCTTCTCGACAACCTTGAATCTCAAACTACCACTTTTACAGCGATATGAGTCTCAAACTGCCGCTGACATTGATCAATCGACTGAAAATTTTAAAGCAATAGTCACAAAATTGTCATCGGTTCCTGATGCTTCGAAAAGAAAAACTAATGCACGACGTCGTAAAGCTGAAAGGAGTGGAATATACACAAGTTCTCCATACAAAAAGATGCTAGAACAGAAAAGAGCAGATAAAAAGAATGTTGAATCAGCTAAGCGAGGGAAGAGTTTGCTTTCAGGACAAGATGTTAGCAAGAATGGCAAGACTGTGCTTTCAGGAAAAGCTGTCGCCAAGAAAATTAAAAAAAAAAACAAGAAAATCATAGTCCTCCCTATAATTCGATTCAGGAAGAGACAATTTGTCCTTTATGCCTTGAATTTCATGAAGAGGATTGGATACAATGTGGAAACTGCAAGAACTGGGTCCATGAGGCTTATACAAATATATCAGAGCTGTCAAATCAATACATTTGCAATTATCACCTTGTATAAATGCCAATATCTTCAATGGCCGCTATTGGAAGACAATTTTTTTATGTTGATTTTTCTTTGTCTTGAAATTTTATTAATAAAGTTGATTATTTCTAAATATATCGATATTTTATTATTTTTATTCATAGTTCAAGAATTCCTTTACACATACCAGCAGATATTATACCTATAACTTAAGGAATATTTATTTTATTCTGAGTTAACCTTAGGGTCACGGTACTGCCGGACTCACCCCTATTTTTTCAGTAATTTATATAAACGAATTTTCGATAGAGGTTATTATAGCAATACCTTCAATTCCTGTTGGATTTGAATTTATAATGATGGACATTATTTAAATTAGAAATTGAGCTTATTAAAGTCCGTTTGTTTGGAGTTGATAGCACACAACATGGGTTATAAACATTAAAATGTCAGAAACTATAAGCATCTGAAAGTTCTCTACCAATCATTTGCATTTTTAGTTTTAATCACCTTTATTTTCTGTCTCTATACAACAGTACGACCTTTTTCTAAAAAATATTTTATTACATGCCTTCTAAACTTTACAATAAGCTATTTAAATCAATCCAATTTCAAAGTTTGTTTTAATGTAAATGTGAAACTAAAAATCTTATTTGTATAATAAAGGCCTAAACGAGTACAATTAACAATTCTTATGAACTAGAAATCTACAGTATTATAAAACTTAATGATAATAGGTACAATAAAATTATTTGGGATTTTAGCAGTTATCGGAATTTAATTAACCAGAGTACTTTAATCCTGTAGGTGGATTGAGTAGCTTACAGTTGTCACTGCCGGTCCCAAGCCCGGACAAAAGAGGAGGGTCGTAGCGGTAGGCCAGCTCCCTACCCTATGTAAAAAAGCCTCTGCCAAAAAACCTAATCCAAAGCCTCGGAATCGAACGGATATACGAAGACGAAAACAGCAAAGAAGAAGGACAACGATATGTGGTACATGGAACATACAAGGTCTCTCCAGGAAAGTAAATGAAGTTGTAAATGAAGTCGAAATTGCAGTACTGACGGAAACAAAGAAGAAAGGAAAAGGCTCCGAAAGTTGGGGGCATTATGATCACTTTTATGGTGGAGTGCCAAAGAAGATAGAGCAAAACAAGGCGTATCCATACTAAGACACAGAAAAACTGAGTAAATTCACAAACCACCTGGGAACCGATTAGTGAAAGAATCATAAAGATGAATCTCAAATACTAGGTAATAACACAACCTTACTGGGGGTATACGCTGTCAACGACGACGATCTGGCTAATAACAAGGATTGATTTTTTGAACAACTAAATGAGGAAATACGCAAAATTGGAACATCAAGAGAGATATTACTTTTGGGTGATCTAAATGGAAGAATAGGAAGGAAAGAACACGATAAAGTGGTAGGAAAATATGGCGAAGAAGTTACTAACGACAACGGAAGAAGAATTATAGAGATATGTGAACAAAACAACCTTACAATATTAAACGGACACTACCAGCATAGGGATATTCATAAATATACATGGAGACAAACAACAAGAGATTTAAAAATTATTATCGACTATATGATAATACGACAGAGATCTAGATTAAACTTCCTAGATGTAAGAGTCCAAAGAGGGGCATCATGTGGCAGCGACCACTACCTTGTGAAAGGAAAGATAACCTCACGAACAACACGGGAAAGCAAACTGGAAGATACAAGTACACAGCACACAACAAGTGAAACAACAATAAGATATAATACAGACAGCTTACAAAATGAAAATATCAAAAATCTATACAAGAATAGACTGGACCAAAAGATACAACGGACGGGATTTGTTAATATAGATGAAGAATATAAGTATATAAAGGAATGCCTACACGCAGCCGCACTGGAAGCATTAGGGTACCAGAGAAAAAAGGGAAAAACAGCAAAAGCCATATTGGTGGGATGAAGAAATTAAACACGAAATTGAAGAAAAACGAAAAAAAAGCTATCACAAATACTTAAGTTCAAAGAGCACAAACGACAAAGTAAAATACAAAGAATCCCAAGCTAGAGTACGCAAAATGATTAGTGACAAAAACAACAACCAATGGGAAAAGACATGCTCAAGACTCAACACTTACATAGGAGGGAAGAAAAAGCACAGAAAGCTGGAGACTTCTTAAAAATATGAAAACAGAACGGAAAAGAGAAATCTTCTCACCAATAACACCAGAAAAATGGAACCAATATTTTACAAATATGCTAACAGAAGATTGTTCAAAAGTACCCAACATGGAAACCCAAATATGGTTATACGAGGATCTCCAATAAGGATAACAACATCAGAAGTTAAACAAGTATGGAAAACGCTAAAAAATGGTAGAGCTCCAGGACCAGGAAACATCCCAGGAGAGATAGTAAAATACGGAACTGAAAAGCTATTTAGCGCTTTGAGGAACTTATTCCAAAGATGCATTAACACATCAGAAGTACCTGAGGAATGGAAAATATCATACATATCAACAATTCATAAGAAAGGAGACAAAAATAATTGCGATAAACTATAGGGGAATAACGGTTACAGGATCTATTAGCAGAATATACGGAAAAATATTTAAAAATAGAATAGAAACGGAATACGCGGACGCAGATGCTGAAAAAACAGGCAGGCTTTAGAGCAGGAAGATCCACAATAGACCATCTCTTCTCACTGACACAAATCCTAGAAAAGGAAACCGCATTTGATCAGGAAGTCCATGTCTTGTTTGTTGATTTAAAAAAGGCCTACGACAGCGTGCCCCTAATGAGATTGTGGGAAACACTACAACAGAGTAATGTAAGCACCGAAATAATTAAAGCTATAAAATCCTTATACCAAGACGCAAGAAGTAGTGTGAAAACCAAATATGGTATAACAACAGGGTTTCCAGGTCACACAGGGTCTCAAACAGGGCTGCTGTATATCCCCAACGCTATTTAAAATCTATTTGGAGAGTGCACTGAAAAATTAGAAAAGGAAATGCAGCAGTATGGGATTACCACTGGATGACGATACTACATTGTACACGCTGTCATTCGCAGACGACCAGGTAGTAGTCGCTCAGGACATCGATGATATGGAATACATGACACGAAAACTTATGGAGGAATAAGAAAAATCGGGCCTAGAAGTCAATATTAAAAAGACCGAGTACATGTGCGTCGGAGGACAATAGCAGGACTTGAAACTGGCCACAAGACACACCATCAAACACTGTGCCAGTTATAAGTATTTGGGAACGAGAATATCTAGAGACGGAACACTGGAAGAAGCAATATTGGAGAGGAATATCCAAGGAAGAAAAGCGATTGCAATGCTTAATAGTATACTATGAGACACAAAAACATAACCATTGAAAATAAGAAGAGAATTTACAACTCAATAGTGAAAAGTATAATAACTTACAGCTCCCAGGTGTGGCCATTGAAGGAAAGAACAGAAAAAATACTAAAAGCTACAGAAATGGATTTCTGCAGACGAGCAGCCGGAAAATCCAGAAAAGACCGCATACCAAATGACACGATAAGACGAGCTTTAGAAATAAAGCACGATATAGTGGACGAAATCGAAACCCAACAGTTGGTATGGTACGGATATGTACAGAGAATGTCACAAGACCGACTACCTAAAAAGATTTTAAATTGGAACCCTCATGGAAAAAGAAAGCGAGGAAGACCACGCCAAAGCTGGAAAGCAGGAACCAACAAGGAAGTACTAGAGAGAGATCTGGAGAAGATGGGATAGAGAAACCGGGAGGAGTGGAAATTAGGAATCGGAAGACGGAAGACGTTATAAAACCGATTGATATATATATATATATATATATATATATATATATATATATATATATATATAATATATATATATATATATATATATATATATATACTTATAATCCTTATCGGTAGGAAAGGTGCCTAAGTACCCAAATATGCAATAAAAATATTCTGTGTAAGTATAAAAATAAAGCAAAAACCTATAATATGCTTAGTTCAAATCAGAACAGCGATGGCTTCAACTTTCAATTTTACCCCGGTCAAACTTCGCGGAGTCTGTAAATCTGCATTTTCCCTGCGAGAAAAAACAACATACTTAACGTCCACGATGCCCTAGTGCATCAATAGCCAACAAGCCAAGTCCGTGAAATTGTGCCAACGTGACGGGAGTTAGATCAACAACTATTTATAGATTTCTAAAAGAAAGAAAACGCGATCCTTGCGATGAGGTCGATGAAGATTTTAGAAACGCAATGAAAACCAAGTATACCATTTTTTTATTAAGAAAGAATACCTACTCTACATTAAGTTTTCAAGAAATCAGAGAAAACCAGGACTTACCAGATTTAAAAAAAATGGAAATTACGGAAAAATCCTTCATAAGCTGAATTTTCGTAATGGGAAAACACAATAGAAAATCTGTTCTTATCGATAAAACAGAAAATTTCGAGCCGAAAAAAAGAATATTTTTTATTTAGATGAGACTTGGGTTAATGAGGGACTCACAGTGAAAAAATTCTTGATTGACAAAAACATTAAGAGTGCCAAACAAGGTTTTATGGGAGGCTGGTAACTGGATTACAACCTCCTTCAGGAAAAAGTCGCAGGCTAATTACAGCACATATTGGTAGTGAAGACGGATTTCTCGAGGCCTGTGGAATTCGAATCAAAGTCAACTAAAGATTAACGTGAGGAGATGACGGCCGATGTTTTTGAGAAGTACTTCCAACAAATGATTGAATGTAACCAGCAGAATCAGTTATAGTATTAGACAATGCCCCATACCATTCTCGATTATTAGAACGACTTCCGACAAATTCATGGAAGAAAGCGGATATTCTTCAATGAATAAGAGACAAAAATCTCAAACATAAAGGTGGTTATGATAAAAGCGAAACTTCTCAAAATTGCGAAACAAAATAAGGCACAGTTCAAGAAATACGCAGTCGATGAGATGGCAGAGGAACGGAATATCACAGTGCTTAGATTACCTCCATATCATTGCGAAGTGAATCCCATAGAGCTAATTTGGGCACAAATGAAAGGTTTCGTTGCAAGGGAAAACACCACGTTCAAACTTTAAGACGTAAGGCAATTATTACTCGCCGGGATAGAGAGGATCAAAGAGGTTAATTGGAAAAACGCCATTTGACATGTTATAGAAGAAGAAAATAAAATTTGGAAACTTAACGAATACATCAAAGAAACTGTGGAAATAAAACCCTTAATTATAAATTTAAGAGAAGTCTAGTCTTCAGATTTTGAAGATGATGATTGTTTTTGATTGTAATTAAAGTACTTATATATCGTGAATTGTGAATTTGTATATATACGTAGATCTATAAATTAAAAAATTTTTGGTAATAAATCTTATATTTCTATAATTTTATTTTTAAAACAATTTTAACTAAAATATTGCTTTTAGAAGGTTTAGTTACAAAAAAATTTTAACATTTAACAAATAATTTTATTATACTAGTCCTAGGACCTAGTGTGAACACTGTGCTTGAAGTTCTTTAGAGAGTTTTCTTATATCCGGTTCATGTCTGGTTATTTTTAGTGTCACACATGCTTCCAAGTTGTCTGTTGTCAGCCTGCTTCGGTACGGGTTTAAAATCACTCTCATATGGGAAAAAAGTTGTTCACAGATATAGGATGATCCGAAAGCTGTAAGCATGGCAAACGCTACTTTCTTAAGACAAATAAATTTCTCTGGTAAACTCATCCAACAACTGAGTATCTCGTTGAATGGTTCTGGCAGTCTAATACCCTTCTTAATTCTACAAATTTCGTGTTCTATAACTCGGAGCTTTTAAATTCAATGTATTGAAGATCAAAATCATTAATGTCCATCCATGAGAAAAGAGATATGTCAAAGCAACTGCTGGAAAAAATCCATTAAATCTGGTTTGATTAAAAAGCGAACATAGGACCATGTTTATCAAAATCCTGACCCCTCTCGATAAACTCCTCTTTTAAATTAGTCATATATTTAAGAATTTCGTCTATTAGTGCACCATCGTCGACACTGGATATATAAGTTTTTAAATTTCGAAAATATTTATATGTGTTTGTAGTAATATCGCTAATAAATAAATCTATTTTTAATTTGAATGATTTCCAAGATTCGTATAAATCCAGAACTGTTTTGCCTAAACCTTGTAACTTTAAGTTGAGTTCACTGAGATGGTTTGTAATATCAGTAAGAAACATTAACATACAGATCCAGTTCTTATCTTCTAGTTCAGGATAAGCATCCACTTGATTTTTTTCCAACAAGAATGATTTAATTTCGCCCAGACATTGCACAAATCTAGAGAGCACTTTACCACGGCTGAGCCAGCGCACATTATTGTGCAATGGTATATCTGAATATGCACTTTCTAATTCCTGCAGAAACGCCTTAAAATCTCTATGGATCAGTGAAAAACGACTGACAATGTAGTTAACTATTTTAACCACCCTATCCATCACGGATTTTAAACTTCCAGCGGAGATTTTAGCGCTGATCGACCCATGCGTTCTATAAGAAGGGAAACAAATCCTTTATGTCTCCCAATCATAGCAGGAGCACCATTTGTCGTTACGCGAAAAATTTTATTTAAATCAATGTTCCGCTTTTCAAAATGTTTAACAAATTCTGAAAATATATCCTCTCCTCTTGTAGTTCCCTGCAATGGGAGCAGACAAATCAGCTCTTCATACACACTGCCATCATCGAAGTATCGCGCAACGATTGTCAGACGGGCAATGTCATTAATATCGACACTTTCGTCCAATGCTACACTAAATACAAAACTCGTTTGATAGCGTCTCTCTGCTGTTTTTTGACATTTTGTGTCATTTCGGTAATTCGTCGCTCGATGGTCCGCGTTGATGCCGCTATATCCCTAATGCAAATATTGTATCCTTATTGGGCAAGTCGTCGAATAAAATTTGCCAGTACTCAAAAACGTTTGCTTTAATCAGCGAACGCCTACACTTTTGTGCCAACGATTGTGCTTTGAAACTGCATTCAGTTACCTGATTTTTTCCTTGGATTGCTAAAGAATGTTTGTTGTATGTTTACTAGCTCTGTATTGCCTCCCTTTTATCAGCGTTATAAAAGACGATTCATGTTTTATCTGGAAATGTCGTTCAACACTAGACGTCCGGAAAACTACGCTTCCTGACATAGGACACAAATGGCCCGATCGTTTTGCTGTACAAAACCGTAATCTGTTGTCCATGAAGTTTGAAATGATCGAACGTCTACCTTCTGTTTCTTCGCGGCCATAACGCAACGTAATTTTAATTTTTAAACTTTTCGACGACTATTGACTGGAACGGATGTTACTTCTATGCTAAATGATCCAAACATGTTGCCGCTTGCTATATATAGAAAAATAAGGTTTCCCGAAAATTCCAATAATTACGTTTATTAAATTTCTTAGAACAAAAATTATTATCTGTACAACGCGCCCATTGCAATCAAAGGGCCGGGAAGTTAAATCTAACAAAAACTAAAGTTCGGCAATATAAAAAGAGTTGCGGCGCGCGTCGGAACGATTGAAGTCAAGTCAAACAAAAACCGCTTTATAGCGGCTCTTTTGATCTGAATTGAGGACGTTTATTTGTGTTTTTGCCTAGGCTTATATTTTGAGGCTTGC
>JAHKBH010003019.1:0-10000 GCA_019049505.1 Pachyrhynchus sulphureomaculatus
TTTGTAACATTGGAACTTGCCCGCACGTTGTGGTGTCATTTTGTACCGTTTGAATATTGGATGCCCCAAGCTTGAAAACACAATTTTCTTGCAGCCCCGCTTTAATTTCTGATAATAAATTGAGTGAAACCTGATTTTAAAAGAACTAAAGAAATTAAAGAAACACTAAGCTCAGTTTTCCTTGGTAGAGAGATATGGGTAAGAGATAATTGTCTTACGTCTTTTTGGAATTATTTTCTATTTTTAAAAAAAAAAGCTTTAGCTGTACAAATTTTGGGCACCATCCATTTTAAAATAGTAAGGATCTAACTTCAGCTAAAAAAATGGAAAAATACTGAAAGAATGTATTGTTGGTAAATAAAAAAAACAGTTTGGTACAGCCGTTCTTGTCCTGAAAAGTAGGGTAGGTATTCAGTGAGACACTAGCTTTAATCAACAAAAAAAGAGAATTTATTCATGTTTTTTAAAATAAAAAGTTCCAACCTTTGCAGTTCTACAAAAAAATTCTAGCCTAACTAGTAGTTATTACATTTAAATCCTGAAATATGATAACCCCCGAAGACGAAAAAATAGTGCTTTACACTTCACTTTTTAGTCTGTTTTAGATTGCGGTTAAGGCACTACTCTGGAATAAGTCTTATTGAAGGAAGTTTTGGTAACTTACGGTTCTTATTCCTGCTTTGATGGCATTCGACCGATTTCACACTTTTCTAGCTAACACTTTGAAAACCCACTACGGCTTTTAGTTAAGAAACTGGTACTTTTACTTAGTTCGCATGATGGTTGTTCTGAGCTTTTTTTTTTGTAGCTCAGTCGAAGGAAGCCTACTTGTCGGCTCTGATGAAAATTAGCCTGTCGGCTAGATGGTACTAAGCCTACTCAGCGGCTAGATGGAAAATAGCCCGGCTGCGGCTAGATGGAAAACAGCCCCCACAGTCGGTCTTCAGGCCCTTAAATAAACCATCCAAACTCTCCGGTAATATGGCGACGCCGGAACTAAAACAGCGGATACACACTTTTCACCAATCGCGGCGTGGCGGTAGGTTCGGTCAGGAACCCGCACAACACACTATACCGAACGTCTTGGAATCTCTGTTTAATATACCGTTCGATACAAAAATGAAAATAAGTACAATTTGAAGTGAAAAATCAGTAACATTACATGGTCTTAAAATCTAGGAAAAAATGAATGTTACATTTACCCCCTTCCAAAAAGAAATAGACTACACTAGTCTATTAAACTTAGGCTACTTATGAAAAGGTACAAAGTGGTACACTATCACTTAATACTAAGGTCAGAACTTAAAACAAAAGTACAGACTTCGGACCTTACTACTAGACTTAATTCAATTAAGCACTAATATTAAGTACAATGAAAACCAAATGAAAATCTTTGCATGATCACAAGAATCTTATAACTAGACTTAACTTAATTAGACACTAAGGTTAAGTACATCAAAAAGCAAATAAAAATCCTTGCATGAACATAAGAAATACCTGTTCAAAATAACAATCGCGGTCTTCTTATATAAAAGAATCAGCTCTGTTATTGTTACCAAAACAAAAAATATAACTTTGTCTAGACTCTTGTCTAAATCAAAAAAAGTGAACTGAAATAAAATATGAACACCCCCCTTAAAATCTTTTAAGGATTGTCCGAAAATTTTCTATTTCAGCAAAAGAAATTTATAAAAATTCTTAAATAAAGAAAAAAATAAAAAAAATGATTCTAGTGCAAACACTTACACTAAAAAGAAAAAGTCTTGTCAGACCATTTAGCACTAGGCCAAAAAAAAAAATATCTGGATAAATATCCAGACAAACGCTCGGGAAAAATCGCCATCCATGCTCTAGCTCACCGCTAAGAGAACATTCTAAATCTAGTATCTCTACTAGTCGCATCAGAAAATAATCGCACTCTATCGCGCAATGTCGACGTCCTAAGACATCTAGACATGCATCGCTAAAATCGCCAGAAAACACGTCAGCTCATCGCCAACAAAACACTCTGGTATATCGCCAGAAAAAAACCTCGGCTCCTCGCCAAGAAAACACTCGGTAAATAGTCCTCGACTACACAAAGCCTGCGTTCTAAAAGAACAATCTCGCCATTAACATAGTGAGCAGCTATAAAAGCTAACAATACCACTATAAACACAGTGAATAGCTATAAAAGCTAAAATTCACTCTAAACACAGTGAATAGCTATAAAAGCTAAAATTCACCAAACTGAATGATCCTGCTTCAAAAAGCAACGTTCACTAAGAACGGAATGATTAGTCTGCGCACAACTAACATTCAAGGAAACATTCCCAACATAACTATATGAGACAGCAAGTCTCGAAATAGGACCTCCCTAAAGTCATAATCCTAAATATGGGAGTCCATAAGCAAAACGACTCAAAATCTCGCATTTTGAGCACATGCCCTCAGGCAACCAACATACACTGAAATATATACAGAAATATATACAGAAATATATACAGAAATATATACAGAAGTACATTCAGGAGTTCAAATCCCAAACTCTTGGTTACGATAACTCCATACTGAGCTTGGTGAAAGCTCTTAGCAAAAGCTAATCAAATCTTCGGCACATCGCACCAAAGTGACAAATCTGCCTAGAAACATGAGCCAGAAAAAAACGCCCTCCATCATTCTTCAGGGTGGCTACACAGAGATATAAAACTTAACCAGCATTGCGCTCCTCCAAGTTGCATGAAGAACCCTCGTGTACTGGTCTCGCCCTGGAACAACAACGAAAAACATTCAATCCATCCCACATAACAGGAGACAAACACCTCACCACGATATACTGAATGGTGGAGACAATAAAATACAGAATTGGTGACCCTGGAGTCCACCAACAAAAGGGAGTAGATTATAGCATCCACTAAACTAAAACGGTGTCTACCACACCACCATAAGTCAAAAAAAATTAATCAATAGGGTGTTCCGAAACACACTACTGCCAACAGCCTGTCGCCACTAATAGGCTAATTGGAGCTGAGGTCGACTACAGTAGCTAGGCTCTCCTTTGGTTCAAATAGAAATAATCATTGGGTAACAAAACCCCTAAAGGTCCCAAAGGTCAAACGTTCACCCCCCATAGACTACCCTTCCAATCAGTCTGTTCCTCAGGAAGACTAACTCCCTGCCAAACGTCGTAACGGCATCTGTTAGCACCCGGTGCATCACAGCCTGTAAAAACAGATTACTCATGGGATACAACCAAAAAGGTTTATAAGGTTAACTTAACCAAGCTTCTAACGAAATTTTAAAAAAACGAAAATGAGCTTAAAAAGCTACATGAAGCAAAAATTTCTCAAATTTTCGGTGGCAACGCAACAAAACTTTTGAAGACGACAAGAGCTTTTCCAGCTTAATCAGAAACAAGAAGAAAACATCGTTGACAGCTAAAATATTCGATCATGGTGTTAATCGTCTCCCTAGACAATAGCCTCTAGAAGAAACTGCTACAGGTATCAGGCATAACCGTTTTCTGTCAGCCCAAACTTCTAGATTACCTCTTGGAAATCTAAAAATTCGGTTAGGAATCTTCCTTCACTGCGCTTAGCCTCTCTTGACAAGGTTCTCATCTCGGTATCAGATTTTGATCATTTCTTTGTGAAACGACTGTCTTACTCTGCTCTCATCTCCTGTAAATGATCAGCCTTTAGTTCTCCTGCAGAACTTCAATTTTCTATCAATCTGATAGTATACCGAAAAAACTCAACATACGCCTATGAGTCCATGCAAAAATTTTTTTAAAAAAATTAGTGACTCAAAGGTAACGTTTAAACGGCTCTGAAAAAAAATAGAAAATACCCTCAGTTTGTCAATTCAGAAGAAGATCTAAATCAAAATAATCCAAGTCTTAGACTTACTGGATAAACCAAAATCAATTTACTCTTAATTGCATCCAACATATACCATTAAGGTAATAAAAATACACCCACTCGGGTAACAAACTTTGAAATTGCTCATAAAAATTTTGACTCTACATCACACTACACGAGCTACATCTTGCGCTTGTCCTAACTCAAGATCACCTTGGATTGCCCCTAATCAAAATTTCGCTTCCAAGTGTCAAGAACTGGATATTATTTGGGGTCATAAGCAAATCAAATCCCGCGACCACCGACATACCAGTCTTATGATATATCCTGAGTGTGACTCTTTCGCAAGCTCGCAACAGCTGAGTCGATGCTAAACATCAACACAATCAACCTAAGTTTGGATATGATCAGTACCCAAAACCTTAGCATTAAACAACAAAAGTAAGCTATTCTCTGCTCAACTTTTATAACAGTCAAAAAAAACGAGGTCGTCACCTCTACAGAGCAACATCAAAAAAAATAATTTAAGCAATTAAGATAATGTAAATATAAATTATTCTTCTTCTGACAAACTTTCACTAGGGCTAGGTCCTGTTGAATGGTTTTAAGTCTTTAATATGCCATCGTCCTACTTTAGTCCCATCTAAATTAACTAAACCATAAACTAAATCTGAAATCTTTTCTCTAATCACGCAATGCACATACTTAGGTACCAACTTAGATGTGAATTTATCTGCTGCACTGGAAAGAATTTTATTTTTTCGCCAAACGTGATCACCTATATTAAAGGCAAAATCCCTTTTTCCTAAGGTTGTAAGACTTATTGTTCCGTTCATAAGCCTTATGTATCCTACCACGCACGTCGGTGAAAATATGTTTTAAACCCTTTAAATTTTCGGCGTACTCACCCCTGTTACCCGGAATTATTTCGCTGTCAACATTGACATCCAAATCTAAGTTTTTATAATATGATCCAGATAGAGGTATATGTCTGCCGTAAACTAAGAAAGACGGTGTGAACCCTGTTACTTCGTGTCTTGCGGTATTTATCGCTTGTTGGATTTTGGAAATATTGCCATCCCAAGTGTCATGTGAATCCACGTAACTTCTTAAAGCGGTCCCGACTGTTCGGTTATTACGTTCCACAAAATTACATTGGGGAGAGTACACGGGATTAAAACGGATGTTAAAACCATAAGTTTCACTTAAGCTCTTAAAACTTTAGAGGTAAACTGAGTACCGTTATCGCATATTAAGAGCGATGGAACACCGTGGATTAGAAAGACATTATTTTCCAAAATTCTCTCTATATATCCAGCTTTAGAGCTTTTCAAAGGAAATAGCATGGTATACTTTGTAAACCAGCAAGAAAACCACGAGAAGCCATTTATTTCCCTTTTTTGAACGTGGGAATGGGCCTACTAGATCAGCTGCTATGACTTGAAAAGGGTAATTAACCGTTTTCTCTTTTCCCATCAGTCCCATAGGTAGTGCATTTGGAGATTTCTGCGCTCCACATACTTCACAAGTCCTCACAAACTTTACGATGTCAAAACGCATTTTTGGCCAATAATACTGTTCCTGAACCCTGTGAAGAGTTTTATAAAAGCCAAAATGACCAGAAGTGGGAGGAGTGTGACACATGTCTATAATTTCCTCTCTCTGTGGTTTAGGAACTAGTATTTTCCACTCGGGTACATTAACTTTTAAAGGCAACTGGTTTGGGATAAATTTGTACACGAAATCATTTTCCACTTTCCACTGCGGAAAATTTTGAGGAAATTCTTTAATTTGCTGCCGTAAATTGTCGTACCATGGATCAATGCGATCTATGTCAACTGTATCGATTCTTACGCCAATCTGTGCATTAAGACTGTTCTCGTCCGCGGTATGATCTGGGATTCTTGACAAAGCGTCAGGAATAACATTGTGGACTCCTTTTCTATGAATTAAAGTAAACGTATGTTGTCTCAGCCTAATCGCCCAACGCGCTAGTTTGCCACTTGGGTTTTTAATTGAATTAAGCCACAATAAACTATAATGATCTGTTATGACCGTGAAAGGAACACCTTCTATGTAAGGTCGAAACTTTTCGATGTTAAAGAGTACTGCTAAACATTCTTTTTCAACAACCGAATAGTTACGTTCAGCCTTTGATAAAGTTCTACTGGCATACGCTATCACTCTTTCCTCACCATTGATTTTCTGTGTTAGGACGCCCCCTAAACCGGTATTAGAAGCATCACTAGAAATATAAAACTGTTGGGAAAAATCTGGTTGGGATAAAATGGAGCTGAAACCAATAGCTCTTTAATCTTTATAAAAGATCTTCGGCTGCCTTGGTCCAATCTGTCGATTGTCCTTTTTTTCGTCCTTTCAAAAGATCATTAATAGGCGACAACAAGGTAGAAAAATTCTCGATAAAACGTCTGTACCATGAACACATTCCTACGAAGCGCTTAACTTCCGTAGTATTAGTAGGTCTCGCATAATTAACCATGCTTGCTACTTTATCCGGATCGGTACGCAAGAATTTGAGCCTACAATATAGCCTAAAAACTTTAGAGAAGTTTTGAAAAAAATCACATTTGCTCAAATTTATCGTCAGTCCGGCCTCTTTCAATTTATCTTTTACTTCCTTAAGTAAGCGAATATGCGATTCGAAGTCTTCCGATGTTACTAAAATATCATCGAGATAGGTAAAAATATGTGGCTCATATTTCGGACCAAATATAGCGTCCACTAAACGTTGCTGAGTTTGAGCAGCGTTCTTTAGACCAAACGGCATAGTGACGAACTGAAATAGACCTCGGCCTACTACTGCAAAAGCGGTCTTTTCCTTAGAGGATTTGTCTAAAGGAATTTGCCAGAAAGCCTTTCTAAGATCTATCGAGGATACATACTTAGCATTCCTGAGTGATGTCAAAATTCTGTCGATGTTCGGTAATGGATAGTTATCAAATTTGCTGACCTCGTTGAGCTTTCTTCCGTCAAAGCACAGACGATACTGTCCATCGGCCTTTTTCACCAATAAGATTGGAGAACACCAAGGACTGTTTGATTCTTCAATCACTCCGAGTTTCAACATTTCGTCTAACTCCTTATTTAATACTTTTGACATATAATGGAGACATGGCGAAGGGCCTTGTCTTTACAGGACTGGCATCAGCTGTATCTATAGACATGTTGATTTTATTCGTTCGGTCTAACCTATCTTTACTACTTATTTCATTGAAAGAGCTTATTACTTTTTCTGCTTTTAAGCGTTCCGTCCGCGAGAGATCATCTAGGGTACATAGACGCGAGAAAAGGTTTTCTAAAGAACTTTCTGAATAACAATCTTTAAAACTTGTTTGAGAGTTGACTTCTAGGGACTGTGGATACCACGAATTATTTTTAAAATTTACTAGAATTCCGAATTTTTGTGCAAAATCACATCCTAAAACCAAAGTATGTGATAGAGAAGGTACTACTAGAGCAGAGATTACTAAACAATGACCATTGCAGACTAGCGGCAACTCAACCGTACCTAAAACTTTTAGGCGGCTGCCATCTGCAGTGGTAACACTTCTATTTTTGACATGGCATATTTTTATACTTAAACGACTTAAAATTTTAATACCATTCTGACCTATAACGGAGGCATTTGCACCAGAGTCAAATAAAGCCGAGAAATGGGCACCTAATAGATTTATCTTGATATGCGGTCTGTTATCTAAATATTTATGCACGAATAAAGGAGACATGTGACCATTTGGAGAAGCAGGAGTTTTAACTTGAGAAGGAGAAGTTTTATTAGACTTAAAAAAATCAGAAACTTTTTGTAACCATTTAGTCCAATCTGATCTATTGGAATATTTTTGTTCGTCCGTGTTTCTAGAACGTTTTGGATTAGGGGCTTTACTGCGAACGTGAGCTTGTGACTTAGCCGAATGATTAGAGGCTTTTTTGTTGGACTTAGTATATCTGCCTCGGTAATATACCGTCCTTACTCGTTTTTTGTACATTTGGGGCATGATGCTAGTCTCACACCAGTTGTTCCACATTTGAAACAAAATACCCTCTTAGGTGCTGTACAACTTTGGTAAGTGTGATTCGGACCTTCGCAATTCCAACACGTGGAAATTGCCTTAGGTAAAACCGACTTGTCGTTCACTTTAGCTGCAGTGTCGCTAATTTTAGAGTCATTATCTTTTCTTTTACCCGTTTTCTGGTTACTCCTAGGGTTCCGATTTACATTCCCAACTTTATTTGTCGAGACTCCACTTCGGCCATTTGGATTATACTCTACTTGATGTATATTAGTTTCGCTTTTTGGTCTGCTCTTCTCCAACAAATAATTGAACTCTTCAAGTTTTCTACATAACCCGGCGAGTTCGGCTACCGAATTAATATCTAGTAGAGCTAACCGATTGACGAAACTAGGCAGAATATTCCTCCGTATAAATTTAACTTTGGTACTTTCCAAAGGCTTGATGGACAACCTACAAAATAAAGATTCCATGTGGGCAATAAAAATCACAGTGGACTCATTCTTCTTTTGTCGCCTCCTCTTTATTTCCGACCACAATTCTTCATCATCATCACAGTGCAAGAAGTCCTTCTTTAGCCTATCTACCAAGGAATGCCAGTCGTTGACACTTGATTTTATGCTTCTAAACCAAATGAAAGCATCGCCAGTGAAAAATTCAACAGCAGAGCTGAAAAGTTCATCTTCCGATACTTTCCTAGCTTGTGCTATTTCAGTCAGCCTCTCCAAAAAAGGATAGAGTCTCTTTGAGTCTCCATTAAATTTCAATTGCCATTCGCTGACAGGAATATTTCTGGCTGCGCAATTCACGATTGGAGCTGGTACGTTTATGACTGGGGTTGTAATAGGCAACTGTGGTAACTCATGACCAGGAGCTATCTTTTCGGCAAGATTGGCTTCCATGAGTACACACGTAGCTATTGTTTCTTGAACATATTTGGAAAACTTCGACGCTTCCTCTTCGTCATCCGGCATGGGAATTCTTTGTACGCGACCCGCTACATGCGATAAACGTGATTTAAACCCGGTGTACAAGTGAATCATTTGGATCGCCGTCATAACTATCGATTAAGTTTTGGATAGAATTTAAACTCTTTTCGATACCAGCCGTTTCTTCTGTATTATCCAGAGTGTCATCCCCTATTTTTTATCGTTTTTCCCGGCTCATTAATTTCTTTACTTAAGATCCTCGTTAGAATCTTTCTTTTATCCGCGACCGGACGTTCTGAGAAAGTACGACGGATTTTCAGTTCATAGTCTAATTCATATTCCAGTAGGTGATTGACTTTAAAATTGAAGGCTTCCATGATAAATGAATACTATTTTAAAAGAACTGTTTAAAAAGTCGTGAAAATATTTCTCCTGTGCTCCCAATAGTCAAAAAAAATAAAAAATATGTAAAGGCACTTAAAATATGTAAACTTCTTTACCAAACATAAAAAAATCTTCGACAATTTCAAAAAAAATTTCTAAGTATCGCCTTGTATTAAAATTCTTTTACCAAATATGTTAAGAATTTCCAACAAAAAAATCTCCAAATACCGTTTCGTATCAGCAAAGTATTTTTAATATTCATGCAAAACATCGGTGAGAAAAAAAACGTACATTTTTTTTCTTCGGCTATCCGCAAAATAAACAGTGCAAAATTAAAGTCGACCAACACATCTGCTAATCTGAACTATAAAGCTAGCTTTTAAGAAAAAAGCAGGGATCTCTTATCTTAGAGTCAACAACAAAATTCAAATATCTATACCACCATCAGATAAATTGAAATAAATAATTTTACAAATTTCCTGCTTTTGTCTTACTGCTATAGTGTAGTTTCGTTTAATAAGTATTATGAAATAAAAATATCTGCAAAGTTAGAGCTTTTATTTTGTTCGAAAGCTAGTACACTGAACCCTTTTTTTAAAAAATAAAATTCCAAAAGCCCCGCGTTGACAGCGCTATTTTGTATCATTGGAACTTGCCCGCTTTAATTTCTGATACTGAATTGAGTGAGCCCTGATTTTGAAAAAAGAACTAAAGAAATTAAACACACACTAGCTCAGTTTTCCTTGGTAGAGAGATATGGGTAAAGAGATAATTTTCTTACGTCTTTTTGGAATTAATTTCTGTTTTTAAAAAACTT
>JAHKBH010003020.1:0-7500 GCA_019049505.1 Pachyrhynchus sulphureomaculatus
TGGAACTGATATTAGGGTACAATATTTTGTCACCCCTACTGTAGTGCATGGTGGTGGATGACCTACTTAGAAACCTACAGGAAGAAGGCATCTCCCCTTATGGCTACGCCGATGATGTGGCAATAGTGGTTAGAGGCAACTTTCTGCAACCTTTCAAGGAGATCAGGCAGAAAGCCCTCAGGATTACTCAAAGATAGTGCATGGCAAAGGGACTAACGGTCAATCCATCAAAAAACCGGTGCAATGATCTTTACCAGGAAATACAAACCCCAAGAAATTGCACCGCGACAAATAATATGAAAATTTTAATCTGCTGCGATGACAATGACAATAAAGCAGCTATACAAGCTCTTGCCAAATCCACCACGGACAGCTTGCTGATCAGTGAATTTGTACTACTAACACATTAGGAGGTAACAACGAAGTCACCCTAATGTGGGTTCCAGGCCACCAAGGCATATCTGGAAATGAAACAGCGGACGAAGTCGCCAAAAGAGGCACCTTGGAGGACCTACCTGAACAGGTTGTAGGAGTTCCATTCGCTTTCGGAAAAAACACAATCAGGGAATGGTTGTATAAAGAACGTCAACTCTCTTGGAGTATAGGAGCAGGGTGTCGTCAAGCCAAACTCCTTATGAAACAAACTACGACAGGCAGAACAAAGAAACTCTTGTCGATATCAAAGCAAAGGTTACGTCTGAGCATAGGACTCCTTACGGGACATGTGGCACTACAGGCCCATCTATATAACCTCAAACTGGCTGAGCGGAAAACTTTTCGGCTGTGTGAGGGAGAAAGCGAGGACAGTATACACATTCTGTGCGAATGTCCTACACTAATGGTCAAGAGATATACAGATACTGGGGTCAATTATTCTGTGAACCAAAAGATCTACAAGAGGTCAGGGTGAGTAGCCTATGTCTCTTGGCAGAAAATGCCGGACTAGACTGTGACCCTGACTCGACTCAGTGGGGAGTCACAAAAGAACTTTTAGATCTAGGTGACACCAGGGACTCAATGTACCCACCCACACACTTTACTACTACTACTACTACTGCTATTGTTAAAACAGTGAGAGCTCAGAAATTACCCGAGTAGTTTGTTTACAGTGAGCGTTTAAAAAAAAAACTGTTTTGTGAACAAACGGAAATTTTACGTCAAGGTTGACATGTGGAAAAAACAAGCTTATCTACGTTGAAAAACAGTTCAGATCTTATGCCCAAATAAGAGTATTATCACATTCAGTTAATATTTCTTTTTTTCCGTTTTTAAGAAGAAATTTCAAATCGTACTTATTTGTCAATATTGTTAATGTTTGAAATAATATACCTTATTCATTACGAATAATATAAATCATAAGTAAATCTCAATTTAATTTATTAAATAATGATTCCAAATTAAATGAGCCTCCAGACAGCTGCTATATATATACCTATAGTATTAATATATTTTTAAATTGAAACTGTGATTGCATATTTAATTTTAATCTCTGAAATGTTAAAATATATCAAAGATATTTTGCAAATGCCCAAAGCCAAAGCGAAATGTCAAAAAAATTATTTAAAAAGAAAAAAAAAGAAAGTAATTATCGACTGATTAGATGAATAAGTAAATAAAATAAAAAATAAAAACATATTTACAAAGATAAATTAAACATAAAAACCAATAAAAAAAATGATACAAAAAATAGTTCGTTCCGCAACTTACACATATAGTTTTCACCAGTCTCTCGGATGGCCTAAAACTAAAATGTATTTATCTAGTTCGCTGATTTTCTAGGCACAAATAATATAAAATATATTAATAATAAGTTAATTCTAAACGAAGTGTTTTTGTTAATTTTAAACCGTGTGTAAATTGTTCCTGTTAAAAAAAAAGGAAAAAACAAAAAATTAAGCTTGTAACCTAAATTGTTTTTATATTTTTACTGTGATTGCATATTTAATTTTAATTCCAAAAATGGTAAAATATATCAAAGAAATTTTGAAAAGGTCCTGAACCAAGGACAAAACGTCAATAAAAATTGTTAAAAAAAAAAATCCAATGTATAAATTGAATGAATCTATACCCATTTCTGAAATTAAAATTAAATATGTAATCACAGTTTCAACTTAAAATATATAACAATAATTTAGGTGTATATATATATATATATATATATATATATATATATATATATGTATATACATATTATATATATTATATATATATATATATATATATATATATATATATATATATATATATATATATATGGCAGCTGCATAGAGGCCCTTTTAATTTAGAATCATTATTTAATAAATTAAATTGAGATTTACTCATGGATTTATATTAATCATAATAAATAAGATTTTAAACTTTAACAATGCTGACAAATAACTTCTTAAAACGGAAAAAAAAGAAAGATTAATTGAATGTGATAATACTCTTATTTGGGCATGGATATCGATTCAACGTAGAGAAGCTTTTTTTTTCACATGTCATTTACTTTCTTTTATAAATGACGACCTTAACGTTGCAACCTACAGCACCCAGAAATGTTTTCTCGGGTACTGTGTTAGAGGCATTATTCATGTTAGCTAAACTGAAACTATAAAATGTTTAAAAGACAGATAAGTCCATTATTAAAATTGAACAAATGGACAACAGTCATATATAATAATAATTATCCTGGAATTAAGAGATTATGAAAACAAAAAAAAAAAGAACAGAACATTGAAGGCAACTTACTTACATTTTTCCCCAGTTAGGAGAAACCAAAATTAATCATGTTCAAAAATTGTTTAAAAATGATAATTCCGTACTTTGTTCAGTAAATTAGTAATAAATGGTTTAATTTGCTTATACAGTTTTATCCTAAAATCCTTCGAAAAAGTCACTTTCCATCTTTATTAGCCCATTATGTTTAACTTTCGAGAACCACCTCTAAAAACTCCGTCGTCCACGCAGTTTAAACATGTCAAAACACCATTTTCCGATTTAACTAATATGGTTCGAGTAATTGGCGATTGGCATAGTGGTATTATCTTTGAGTCTCGATTGTTTCAACTCATGAATTTAGGCAAAAAAGGAAAAATCACCGCTACAAATACATTTTCATTATTAATGGGAAATTTATAAAAATAAATTGTAGCTGATCATTTAAAGAGAAATCTGCGGATTTTATTCATCTTTGCTTCCTTGAACGATTATTTTAACATTTAAACTACCGAATGTTTTGGAATCCAAAAGATAAAGTATGCATATATTATCTTTTACTACCCTCAGCAGACCAATATTTTAAAAGATTGTAAACGTGCAGGTCTGCAATCGGACTGCTGCTTCCAGAGATAGATGATTATTAAAAAAGGAATATTTTGTTCAAAATCTAGATACAGAATACTCTTACAGATATTCTGCTTAGTTAATGCTCCACCGGGCTCCCTATTTGTAGTTAAAAGTAAAACACAAGCATTCGAGTTTTTTTGATTCCAATAATTTCTTTATTTATGGTAAGCGGTATTGTCGTGTTGCCTACTATTACCATCATTCTTATTTCAGCAGCATTGAGACATTGTCCCTGTCGCTCACCTAATTTGTTAAACTGATTTAACATTGATTCAAAGTTTTCTAGGTTGTTAACTAAAATTGCGGCATCGTTAGTATAAGACTAATATCACTTGGGATTTCATTAACGTCGATACCTTTCCTTTCATTTTCTAACGCTAACTGAATATCTTTTAGCTGAACGAACTGAAATAAAACTATTTTTACTTGAAGGTTTTACCACATTTTACTGAGATGCCTATAATATGTTTCAATACTCCGCAGTTGCCTCGTATGGTAAATGTGAAATAATTTTTTACTAATAACTAAATAATATTTGGCATTTGACCGCAATTTGATTTTTACAGTTCTAAGTAATAAAACGATTTTATAGTCAGATAGTATGAGGTAAATCCAACGTATTTAGGAGACTTTAGAAATTAATAAAATTAATGAAAGAAATTGAATAAACCTGCAATATTGCCATCCATCTGGTCACTAAATATTTCAAGATATATATATATATATATAATATATATATACTATATATATATATATATATATATATATATATATATATATAATTAGAATCCTTTTTTTTATACAAGTTTAAATTTCTTTCCGTTTCGCCAGCTTTTTGAAATATTTTTGGTAATTTAAAAAATTCTAACTATTGTTCGGTACACGATTTTTTTCTTTTTAACTGAACTAACAAATATTTTCTTAGCGTAGATATTAAATAAAATAGGACGCACCACTCACACACTCTGTTCACATCCTTCCATCCATCTGGTCACTAAATATTTCAAGATAATATATATATATGTGTAATATATATATATAATATATATATATATATTATATATATATATATATATATACATATATATATATATATATATATATATATATATATATATATATACCATATATATATATATATATATATATATATATATATATATATATATATATATAAAATTAGAATCCTTTTTTATACAGGTTTAAACTTCTTTCCGTTTCGCCAGCGTTTTGAAATATTTTTGGTAATTTAAAAAATTCTATCTATTGTTTGGTATACTAATTTTTTCTTTTTTAACTGAACTAACAAATATTTCTCTTAGCGTAGATATTAAATAAAATAGGACACACCACTCACAAACTCTGTTCAACATGAGAAATTGTGGTTATAGATAGTAGACCGTGTCAAAGTGGCGTGACTTGCCGACATTTTTCCTAAAATTCCGTGAGACATCTTCAGAGATCTTTTCTCATCGAATTAAATAACTGAATGACCTTCGGAAAACATAAGGTCAAATGCCTGACCGAGTTTCATCAAAAATTGACCCGTTTTCCATGTGTGGTGTAAACCATGACTCGAATTTCTATTATTGTTGTTAGTTTGTTCGTTAATTTTAATTGCTTAAACTGTTTATAGAAATTAGGAACAGAACTTTGGCTTCTCTTGCAATGAAGTTATGAACTGCACGGTGTTCAGTTACACCTAATTGTACCATTTGTTCCTTTTTAATACATCTTTCCCGTTCCTTCTAGTTACTTCTGAACCATTAGGGAACTTGAACCTACAGAGACTGTACTACATGAAGAACAGGGAATTTTATAAACATTCTTCTGCAAGTGGAATTTCTTGCAGAGCAAATACTCGTATCTGGCAATAAGTTCTCCTTTTCTATAGTTGCCGCAAACATATTTATGGAACTGTTCGAAAAACAAGCCACGATATTTTTCCTCTGAAACTAAAACTCTGGAAACATTATGTTGATGACAATTTAGTAATTTGGCCACACGGCTCCGAACCTCTTGAAAGTTTTCTTAATTATCTCAACTTTTTACACCCAAATATCCACTTCACCTTTGATATTGAAAATAATAATACTCTGCTTTTCCTATATGTTCTTATTAATCGAAAGTCAAATATGACTTTGAGAAACTTAGTATATAGAAAGCCAACTCATACGGATAGATATCTAAATGCTTCGTAAAATCACCATCTCTCCCGAAAACACCCAGTCATCAGCTCTCTTGTACATTGAGTTTTAACATTCTCTCAGACACAATCCTTTAATCAGAACTATAATAACTTACTTCTATTCTTCAGTCCATCAGTTTCCAGTACCGAGACATAAAACCTTCCATTCAAAAACATATATCCCAGCTGTCTTCAAAGACAGCAGACCAGTCACTTGGAATTTTAGTTCTTCATAAATTAACAATGTTACACACACAACAACGAAAATTCTACGGAATTATAAAATAATAACACGACTATCTACTTGTCTTAAACTCTCACCACATTTCAGATCTCTCAAAAATAAGAGTCTGTTTGAAAATCCAATAGGCTACAGTATCCCATGCATCTGTGGAAAAAAAACCTATATCGGTGAAACGAGCAAAAAAAAATGTACTAAAATTGAGAAACTTCAAGGGACAGTACATTTTTACTTCAGCACCTGCAGAACACCAGTACGACCAGATTACCTTTCGTCAGGCGAAGATTCTTACAGCAAATTCCTTGTTCTATCCTGGGGTACACTCGGAAGTCAATCGGAGTATCCTAAACATCTCAATAACTCTATAATCGTGATACTGGTCTTTACTTCTCACTAATCTGGAAACAGGTCATCCATGAAGAAGAGGAGAAATTAGAAATATTCAATTTCTATTAGTGCATAAAATCATTCCAAATTACAGATGTTTATAATTATTTATAATTTATTCCCAATAGTTTAATAATTTAAAGTAATTAAACATAATATCATTAAACATGATATGATATTACTCGGTATATATCACCACTACACCAAACACTTTATTTTTGCACTCGACGCGCGTTTCGCTAACCATATTAGCTTCATCAGGAGTGATGATTGACTAAAGCTAAACTACAAATCTAAACTATTTATACTTAGCCTAACCCTTGAATTACTCAGGTGGAACTAATGGCATAGGCAAGGCCATCAGTTCCGGTCAAGTAACCAGTAGAGGGGACTATAAGGAATAGGCCCTCTGTCTTTATTTAAACTACTTTTACATTTTATAATTTCTATAATTTCGTCTGCGTTCAACAATCTCCTATCAGATATATTTTTTTATTAATCTCAGATTATCCAATGTTACAATATGATCAACTTCAAGGGCATGTTCGGCAATGCTAGACTTTTCTGTTCTACTGTATTTTAAGTGTGCTAAATGTTCTTTAAATCGTGTTTTAATTGACCTTTTAGTTTGCCCAAACATACTTTTTGTCACAATCATTACAACTAATTTCATAAATTCCACTTTTCTCACAATTAGAAATCTTATCTTTGGGATTTCCTAAGATATTCCTCAGATTGTCTGATGACTTATGGACTAAGGGTGAGGCCTACTTTATTAAATACTTTATTGAGTTCCTTGCTATATTTCGGATTATATGGTATGGAGACATACTTGGTGTTGTTTTCTTCGCGTGTAAAAAAGGTGGAATTCTGAATATTAAACCTAAACTTATGTCTATTTATTAGCTTATTTACTAAGTCAACGTCATAACCATTAATTCTAGTTATATTTCTAATACGATTCCTTCCTTTAATAAAGTTTACTCTATTCAGAGGGAAAGTGACCAAACGATGAACTAAAAAATGTAATGAGGCTAATTTGTGTTATTTACAATGAAATGAAGGACACAGTAACGGATAGATATATTTCTAATGATCCAAATTTACCAATTTAGGAAAAATAAATAATCCGTAAATTTTGGTGATACTTTTACTTTTCCAAATATATTCCTTAAATACCATCAGCTTAATAAGTTTATGTGTCTTCAAATAATTACTTTTCTTCTTGGTTAAAATTTTCGGTCACAACTTTCAGTAACTTTGCTACTTGCAAGACTCTTGATTTCATATTACGATGGCTACCTTTTAAGTTTTTACGAAAACAATGAAATAAAAAATTTTTTGGTGACAATCGTTT
>JAHKBH010003020.1:12500-31424 GCA_019049505.1 Pachyrhynchus sulphureomaculatus
ACGCCAAGACACCGACCAGTGATCAACGCTTTGAAAAAGATGGATGAGATTCCATCGAAACGTCAGCGAAACCGTCCATCAAGGGACTTCAAGCTAACACGGGATACCCGAAAAAACCATTACTACATTTCACACCCGTGAGAACATTCGTCAAAACATTACTCACCTTTACGGGGAAGGAATTCACCACGACACAAAAACTTTCGAAAAGTTATGCACAAAAAGAACGAGATTGCTTTGTGACTTAGCTTTTCTGAAGAACTGCCGAGATCAACACCTTATTCCCAACTGCTGCAAGTTAAAGTTCCATACGAAGACCAGCAAGTTAAACAGAATATTGAACAACGCCAGCTACGCTATCATCCGAGAACGAATCTATGACATCAAGAAGAGATTGAACACTAACGACCACCAACTATACAAACTACGTCTCCGCCTTAGCAACGTCATTCACCCATCCCTTTGGTCTGTTATAGATACTCTAGCCGAATTCAGATCAGAAACAGACTTCTCCATTAGAACTGAAAGGCAAAAGGCCAAGGTCTCTGTGCTACTACGGAAACAACAAAACACACTAGCAGAAAGACATCAAGATAGTCCTACCATAGTACACAACCTGTCAGACAAACTGCTCACTCCAGCAGCTGAAAAAGCACTAGCCAAGGGTTTCAACTTCGCTATTGCTCCGTCACGCATCCCAGTTGAGAACATAATCTGTGGAGTTGAGAAGGCAATCACCGAACTGAATGTAGACACTGCTGAAATTCTTCGTCAAGAAACAACTAGCATTCTACGCAAAGCCAAGCCACCCCAAGAAAAACATTATCCGGTGAAGAACTCCGAGCCCCCTGCGCGATCTACGCAAAGACGATCAATTATTGTCTTACCAGCCGACAAGGGCAATGCCACCGTGGTCCTCAACTCTGACGATTACCACCAAAAGATGCTCACCTTTTTAAATGATCCTTCGTATAAAGCCATCACAAGTGATCCGACAACATACCTAGAGAAAACCACTAAATCCGCAATCAAGGCCTCCTCTCTTAATGAAGAAACAAAAAAGAAAACTTATCCCTAGAGAGAAATCATCAAGATGCCCAAAAATGTATGGATTACCGAAAGTCCACAAACAAGGAGCACCCTTAAGACCAATAGTCAGCTCGTTTGGCTCCCCGACACAAGCTTTAGCCAAGCACCTAGCCATGACTCTGCAACCTCATGTGGAAAAAGCCGCATCATACGTGAAAAATTCACAACATTTTATTCAAATCATAAAAAAACATGCAGCTAGAGAAAAAATGATTTACTTGTCAGTTTTGATGTCGTATCCCTTTTCACGCAAGTACCAGTTACCGAAGCACTGTCCATCATAGAGACAAAATACAACCTGCCGAATACGTCATCAGTCTATCAAAACACTGCCTCGCTAATACATACTTCGTCTATTCAGGCCAAAAATATAAACAAATAGAAGGTGCACCCATGGGCTCTCCATTGTCACCAGCACTAGCTAATCTATACATGGAGCATTTCGAAAACACTAGCTCTAGAAACTGCTCCACATAAACCGAAAACATGGCTTCGATACGTAGATGACACTTTTGTGGTATGGCAACACGGTGAAGACAACTTAAACAAGTTCCTGGAACACCTAAACAACATACATCCAAACATTAAATTTACAATGGAAAGGGAGGCAGCAGAACAACTACCATTCCTAGATGTCTTGCTTCAAAGAAAATTAGATGGTTCTTTGTCTCACTCAGTATATAGAAAACCGACACATACAAACAGATACTTAAATGCCAGCTCACATCATCATCCAGCCCAACTCTTCTCCGTTGCCAAATCCTTAGCTCACCGATCAGAAACCCTAACAGACAAGGAACATTTGCAACAAGAAACCAAGCTCCTTCGAAACGTTTTACTTTCAAATGGATATAGTCAAAACACGATCCGGCGGGCCCTAAATAAACAACACAAACAGGAAAGAAAGACATATACTACAAAAGCATTTCTCCCATATGTAAAAGGCATCACAGACAAAATAGGAAGACTTCTAGGAAAACACCAAATTGAGACCATTTACACAACCAACCAAAAAATTAAAGATATTCTACCTACACCAAAAGACATTATAGCCTTAGAAGACCAAGGCGTATATGAAATTCCGTGTCAGGACTGCGGTCTTTCATACATAGGCCAAACAAACAGGAAAATTAGTGCCAGAAGAGACGAGCACAAAAACGCCCGTAAAACAAAAATCCACCACCTCCTCTCTAGCACAACATGCACACAATACCGGCCACAAAATCGATTTTGACAAAACCAGAACCTACAAAAAAGTAATAACCTATCCACTAGGGTAATCAAAGAAGCCATAGAAATAGAAAAGAGGCCCAACAACTTAAATAATCGGGATGATAGCCAACGTTTACCGAACTCTTGGAAACATATTCTATCCCAGTACCAAGTCCAACCAAGAGAAACAATAATTCAACCATATGTTACTTCACCAACACAAACATTACAAAGAACCACAGGACCGACAACGCGCAGCCAAAGCCGAGCCTCTATTGGCCAGATCCGTCCGACCAATAGAAACACTCCGAGTACATAAAACCGGCGCATCAGGGCCAGTCTCGACATTCAACGCCAAGACACCGACAGTGATCAACGCTTTGAAAAAGATGGATGAGATTCCATCGAAACGTCAGCGAAACCGTCCATCAAGGGACTTCAAGCTAACACGGGATACCCGAAAAACCATTACTACATATATATATATTTCTAAAATATATATATATATATATATATATATATATATATATATATATATATATATTATATATATATATATATATATATATGTATATATATTTATATATATATATAATATATATATATATATATAATATATAATATTTATATATATATATATACCGCCTTGGCCAAAAGTATTAGACACCTACAATTACTTCATTTCTCGTGTTTCAGGGTAAAAAAATTAAATTCGTTTTTTTTTTATGTTTTCATAAAATCGTATATTGAGGTAAAATTATGAAGTAAATTAATATTTGGTGTGTCGCCCTTAGCTTTAATTACAGCAGCAATTCTTTGGGCATGCTGCGTACAAGTCTAGTACAATCAGTTGTACTTATGGCATTCCACTCATCCATCAAAATTCTTTTTAGCGCTGCTGTTAAAGTTATGCTATGCTCACCGTATCTGCACTTCAGAATACCCCAAAGATGCTCGATAAGGTTTAGACCTGGAGACTGCGCCTGCCAATCCAACAAGACAATGTTATTGTCTCTAAAACCAGTGCATCGTAGCCGTTTGATTTATGACAAGGTGCATTATCTTGCTGGAATTTGATGTCGTCTAAATTAGTGTCGCCAAAAATGCGCGTTTAAGCGAAGGCTTCAGTACAGTTTCTAGTACTTTTGGCTGTTCATGCGGCTTCACAAATAAAAATTTCGCCGACACCTTTAGCAGCCATACAGCCCAGATCATAATGCTGCCTCTCCGTATTTTACAGTAGGTACCACGCAATTTGGTTCGTATTCCTAGCCGACACGCTGCCTCACGAATGACACACCTGACGTTCCGAATAGCTATGAGAATAGAAAAACTACTCAATTAAAAAATTAGTTATTATTTTGACTAAAACGGATTCAATCAAGAGTAATTGTGTGTAGTTATTTGTTAAAATAAATCATATAAAAACTTACCTCAAAGTTGGATTGGTCGGACATACAACATTACGGCTGGTTTGAAAAGTCCGTTGCAAAGTCCGAGAGATGGCACCACCGGCGCGTATCGAGGTCATGTTTAGTTAGTAGCATCTCTTGAATGAACGCTCACTAAGTTTCAGACATATTGGTCTATTTCTTTGTGTTTGGCATTCGTGTGAATCAAGGAAGTCGAGTGATTTTCAAGAAATGGACGAAAAAGAATTTCGTGTGATGATTAAACATTACTTTATGAAAAGCAAACGCCTCAGGAGACTAAAGAGAAGCTTGATAAACATTATGGTGACTCTGCACCTTCGATTAGAACAGTTTTATAAGTGGTTTCAAAATTTTCGGACTGGCCATATGGGGCACAAGTGACGCTGAACGTTCTGGACGGCCTGTGAGGTTACGACTCCAGAAATCATTGATCAAATCCAAGATATGGTGATGGATGACAGAAGAGTTAAGGTGCGTGAGATTGCTAGTGCTGTGGGCATCTCGACTGAACGGGTACATAATATTTTGCATAAACATTTGGACATGAGAAAGCTATCCGCAAGATGGGTGCTGCGATTGCTCACGCTTGACCAAAAACGGAATCGTGTGAAGTGTTGCAAGGATGGTTTGCAGCTGTTTTTCAGAAGAATCCGGAGGACTTTAAGCGTCGTTTCGTCACTGTGGATGAAACATGGATACATTACTATACTCCTGAGACCAAACAACAATCTAAACAATGGGATACCACGGGGGAATCTGCACCAAAAAGGCGAAGACCGTCCTTCGGCCGGAAAGGTTATGGCGACTGTCTTTTGGGATTCGCAAGGGAAATCCTCATCGACTATCTGGAAAAGGGTAAAACTATTACAGGTGAATAGTTATTCATCGTTATTGGACCGTTTGAAAACCGAGCTGCAAGAAAAAAGGCCCGCGATTGGCCCACAAGAAAGTCCTTTTCCATCACGACAACGCACCAGCACACTCAGCAGTTTGTGTGGTCGCAAAATTAATGGAAATAGTATTCCAATCGTTTCGCATCCCCCCTATTCTCCAGACTTGGCTCCCTCGGACTATTATTTGTTCTCCAATTTGAAGAAATGGCAAACGAGGAGGTGATTGCAGACACTAATGGATATTTGCAGACTTGGACAAATCCTATTATTCGGAAGGGGATCAACAACTAGAACATCGTTGGACGAAGTGTATAAGCCTAAAAGGAGACTATGTCGAAAAATAAAAAAGGTTTACCCCAAACACATAAGTAGTTTTTATTTTTGCACGGACTTTTCAAACCAGCCTCGTAGACCAATCCTCTTCGCTAAAATGTTGGTGCTTCAGAGCCCACTCTAAGCGTTTCTTCCTATTGGGTCTCTGAAAGCCCAGGCTTCTTTCTAGCCTCTTAATCCAGCTTCTCCTTGCCGTTCGATAACTAATCGATATCCCAATCTCTTCCGACACCCCAAATTGCAGCAAGCTCAGCCTTTTTTGATTTTTAATAGCCTCGCGAAATGAGTTTTCTGTTCATGTCGCCCATTAATCTTACGTTTTCTGCCCGTTCTCATTTTGTTGGCATGGAGCCAGGTCTCCACAAACCTTTTAATAGAACATTTCACTAACTTGGTTATTTCTACTTGGGACTTGCCTTGTTCATGTAGGGTTTGAATTTTAATTCATTTTTCGATACCAATCTCACTTTTCTTAGGCATTTCTCAAATATAAGAATGTCCAGTTCAAAAATATAACACGCACGAAAGCTTCTTGACACTACAAGTATGAAAAGAGACTGATAAAACATTAAAATATTTTTAAACCAAACCTCATTATCGCAATTTTGTGGGCAGCTGTTTTATAGACGTGTTGTGTTGTTTATTGTTTAAGTTAGCTTTTGACAGCGCCGTCTATAATATTGTTAAAACAATTAGTCTTTTCTAGGAGTGCCTAATACTTTTGGCCAAGGCTATATATATTATATATATATTTATATATATAATATATATATATATATATATATATATATATATATACATGCATGTATACGGGGTGTTAGGGAATTCACTACATTATATTGGAACTGGTGGATCCTTGTAGCAAGACCGATTGCGGAAATTCACCTTAAATAGCGGATCTTAATAATAAAGAAAAAAAATCAACCCTCTAGAAATGATGTCATGAATATTTTTTTCACCCCACCACTGGTCAACCCTAAAACTCTCTAATATCGAAAATCGTTAGTCAAACGTAAGGTTCTTCTTGAGATTTGAGTCGGCTTTTCTTCACATAAATTTAATAAAAAAAAAATTAAATATATTTTATTATTTTATTCTTCTAAAACCGACAAAGGATTTGCCGATCTTTTGTTTGGCCGCATTTCATGCGGACATGAAAGGGTTTATGCCGCAAGTGGCCGCTTTCTGAGGAAACTTAAAATTTCAGATTTAGTTTATTTGCTTTCTTGTCAGCGAATGTTTACAACATTTTGCAATATTTCGTGGGTAATGCGAGGTAAAGATTCTTTTAAAGATATGTTTGTTTAATTTTTTTTAAAGTGTGTGTAAATGTGTAGAAAGTGTAAAATATAGCAGCAAGTGTGATAAATTGTGTCATTCAGTATAGTTATTTAGTTATAAATGTGTCACTGACATTTAGGATGTTTTATATGGGGATCGACGATCACACATTTAAGGTACATTTATATATTTATTTCGTATGGATGTACATTGCACACAGCATATTTGAAGTTGAATAAAAATTACCTAAATGAACTATACAAAAATAGTAGTATTTATACAACACGTCAACAATAGGTAGATAAAACTAATACGTTTTTTCACTTTAAGACTAAAACTTACTTTTCTCGTTCTCGTTTACCATTTCGGTATTAATCTTAAAAAGTTAAATAAGAAATAGTTCATCTCAGAGTAAGGAAAAAAGATATCTTAAACAAATTTATTAAAAAAAAAATATTATAAAAGTTGTTATCTTTTAAAATAATTCCTCAATTTTATATTTCATTGTTTTATTAAAATAAAAAACTTTAACATATATAATTACCTGAAATTTTATGTGCTTCAGTTTAGAGGATAGCCTAAGAAATAAATTGTTCAGGCAGGTTTTTGAAGTCATTTTTCCGTCGACTCAGTGTCTTCTAACCAGCATTATTTGTCGAACCGTAAAAGAAATACTCCTTTGGTACGGCGTACTATGCTTCTTAGTTTACGTTTGTGAAAAGCGGTGAGGATGGTATTATTTTTATAATCGCCATTTTCTTTTTTTCTTGATTCTTCTTTTGTTTATTTATTATTGTTAATATTTTTTTATTATTTTTATCATTAATGTGTTTACCTTTTTTTAGTCGTATTTTCCTCGGCTTAGTTAATGGTGATTCTTCCAAAATATTTTTTGTACATCATTTTTTGTATAATTGGGATTAAAATTTTACTTGAAATCCGTTCACAATGATGGCAATCATTTTTCTGTTGCTTGAATATAAAAAACTGCTCATAGGTTAAAAAAAAAGAGACGAACAGTGACTGAAGCCGTGAGTAGTAAGAGCTAACAGTTGTAACATTTTTATATCCCATTAGCCTTAGCTATATTCAAACGCTTCCAGCGTTGGTAGTCTGTATATGCAACTACTAAACTATCTACGGGAAAAAAAGGCTAATACTTTTTGACAACCAACAGCTGGTTCGACAAGTTTTGAAAAGTTGGATTTCTTTTTGGATACTAGGTATATATATACGAGGCTGGTTTGAAAAGTCCGGCAAAAATAAAAACTACTTATGTGTTTGGGGGTAAACCTTTTTTATTTTTCGACATAGTCTCCTTTTAGGCTTATACACTTCGTCCACCGATGTTCTAGTTTGTTGATCCCTTCCGAATAATAGGATTTGTCCAAGACTGCAAAATATCCATTAATGTCTGCAATCACCTCCTCGTTTGAATAAAATATTTGTCCCGCCAGCCATTTCTTCAAATTGGGAACAAATAGTAGTCCGAGGGAGCCAAGTCTGGAGAATAGGGGAGACGTGAAACGAGTTAGAATCCTATTTCCATTAATTTTGCGACCACAACTACTGAACAAAAAAAAAAAGTGTGTGCTGGTGCGTTGTCGTGATGGAAAAGGACTTTCTTGTGGGCAAATCGCGGGCGTTTTTCTTGCAGCTCGGTTTTCAAATGGTCCAATAACGATGAATAATATTCACCTGTAATAGTTTTACCCTTTTCCAGATAGTCGATGAGGAATATACCTTGCGAATCCCAAAAGACAAGTCGCCATAACCTTTTCCGGCCGAAGGAACGGTCTTCGGCCATTTTTTGGTGGCAGATTCCCCCTTGGTAACCCATTGTTTAGATTGTTGTTTGGTCTCAGAAGTATAGTAATGTATCCATGTTTCATCCACAATGACAAAACGACGCTTAAAAGTCCTCCGGATTCTTCTGGAACAGCTGCAAACCATCCTTGCAACACTTCACACGATTCCGTTTTTGGTCAAGCGTGAGCAATCGCGGCACCGATCTTGCGGATAGCTTTCTCATGCCATATGGCCAGTCCGAAAATTTTGAAACCACTTATAAAACTGTTCTAATCGAAGGTGCAGAGTCGTCGTAATGTTTATCAAGCTTCTCTTTAGTCTCCTGAGGCGTTTTGGCCTTTTCATAAAGTAATGTTTAATCACCACACGAAATTCTTTTTCGTCCATTTCTTGAAAATCACTCGACTTCCTTGATTCACACGAATGCCCAAACACAAAGAAATAGACCAATATGGCTGAAACTTGGTGTGCGTTTCATTCAAGAGATGCTACTAACTAACTAAACCTGACCTTGATACGCGCCGGTGGTGCCATCTCTCGGACTTTTGCACGGACTTTTCAAACCAGCCTCGTATATATATATATAATATATATATATATATATATATATATATATATATATATAATATATATATATATATATATTATAATATATGTGTGGTGTGTGTGTGTGTGACATATAGGATATATTATATGTCTAATTTATGCTCTAAGTAAACAACCATTTCATAACAAGCACATCTGGCCCGCTTAATTTGAGCAAATAGTCAAGTTTGAGATCTCTGCAAATAGATAGATAGACATATTGCTGAAAGATGTAGAGTAGATAAACAAATATATGCGCTTCATTGAACAATTTAGGCTTTGTTTGAATGAGATTTGTGTTACACTGGAATTGTAAAAGTTTGACTTTATGTTAACAGTGAGATTATATTTTGATTTCTATTCTTTTTGGGTACAGCTTGGAAATCGATTTACCTACTTTGATACAGTGCTAACATAATGTAAACGAGGTTTTCTCAGCTACTAATTTAGATAATGGACTTTTATTTTAGTGCCTTTTTTCACATTTAACGCTTTTCGGCTTACTTTTTCTCAAATATCTCAGCTACTACTGATGGTTGATATGTGCCAAAAAAATTAATTTTGCTCATAATAAAATTGCCTAAAAAACTGCGCAGATTGCATTAAAAATAATATTAGTATCATACCCTAAAAAAAGTATTTTACAAGCGTCAAATTGAAAAAATAGTTTTTTACGAGTAACTTTCCTGGGGGCAATTTCGATATTACGGCTTCAAATTGTGAAAAATACAGATCTTTGGTTATAAACAAAAAGTGTGTCAAAATTTATTGCGCTAAAAATACTAAGAGGATTGAGAAAGGAAGATCCCACGTATAGACCAAGTCCTTCACGATGAAACAACTACTACACAACAGTACGAGCGGAACTGAGACTGCATATTCTTTTTGTGGATTACCAACAAGCCTATGACTCCATAATAAGATCGAAACTTTACAAAGCAATGGAACAACTTAAAATTCCGCCGAAGTTGATATAAGGACTGGTTACAAAACTCACTATGAACAAAACATGGAACAAGAGTCTCGCTGGAGGAGGGCTTGTCCAGGGCATTTTGCAGTGAGGAAAGGTTTGAGACAGGGCGAGCGCGCTGTCCACGACACTGTTTAGCATGACCTTGGAGGCCATTTTGAGGGAGAGTGGAGTGCAGACTAAAGGAATAATATTACCATAGGTAACAGCAGGTCGTTGCTTTCGCAGATGATTTAGCACATTTATTACAAGATAAAGAGTGAACTACGGAAAATGTTCAGAGACATAAAATCAACAGCTAAACAACACAGTTTATATATAAATGAGGACTAAAAAACGCAGTATTTTGAAATGAGAGCTGAAAGAAGGAGCCTAGGAGAGAAAAGATAAAAATAAGAGCTTAAGGAAGTAAAGAGTACAACTTCGAGAAAGTTAGCCATTTTGAATCACCTAGGTGTGACGATCACTAATAGAGCTGATGACGACATGGAGATTGAGAACACAAATATCGAAGGGTAGCAAGGCTATGGGAACCCTAAAGACAATGATAAAGTCCAAACTGATAAGTAGAAGAACTAAAGAAAGGATTTACAAGGACAGTGATTCAGCCATCAATGGTGTACGGTAGCGAAACATGGATTCTGAGCCCGAGAAATATAAAAAAAGCTGGAAAGAATGGAAAGGTGGATGCTCCGTAAGATGTATGGTTGTACACAAAAAGGAGGACGGTGGTTGGAGAAGAAGGCCAACCAGGAAGTGAGGAGCTATATGGTCAGCCCTATATACCATCCAGAAATTTCGAGCTCGTAGGGCTAGTTCGGTTGGATCACGTATATAGAATGCCGCTGTACAGACATGCAAAGCAGGTGCAAACACTGGCGAGGGCAGCAAACGAGAAGAGGTAAGATCCAAAAAGATATGGTTAGAGGATGTAAATGCTGACATAGTGGGCATTGGAGGGTACCGGGGACTGAGAGCAAAAGACGAAAGGCTAAGAGGGACATCGAGAGAAATCATCAAAAAATTGAAGCCTGTGCCCCACGGCCTGAAGAGCTGTAATATCCGTGGGTTGTTCTTAAGAAATAAGGTACCCAACGCTGTAAACTAGCCGCGACGGAGATGACTAGGCGGAAATCCGGCAACACCGCCGGGTGCTCTGATTCCTCCACTCTAGATCCCGCCTTGGTCAGTACTCGCTGCGACGTTCAGTGCCGAGTCTGACAGCCATCCGCGATGGAAACCCCTAGATCGCAGTACACCGGCCAGGTGCGAAGTTCGATGCGATAATCCGATTTATTGGCACGCCAAAAAGTTACAACCACCGGTTTGATATTCATAGGCAGTTGTGTGAAGTTTATGGGGAAGCTTGTAATCAGCGGTAAACACACGTACCCAAATGGCTGTAGGGGAAGTTCTCCGAAGGAGCACAGACATCACGATGAGCACAAGAAGGCGGAAAGGCCATCGATCTCCGACGATAGTTCTGTGTCGAAGATTGAGCAAATTCTGCTTTCGAGGATAGGGAGGATAACGAATTCGGGAACTGGCTGCCCGGGTTCCTGAGGTTTTGTGAAAAACCAATCCACCCGATTTTTTGACTGAAAAGGTTACGTTATCACAAGGTGTGTGCGTGTGTGAGTTCCCGCACATTGCTAACAGAAACCCCCAAAGCCGATTCGCGTTATCAGTGTACCTCAGGGAGTTTTCGTCGAGGAATGCAGCCGAGAAATACCGAAGATTTACTTAGACTCCATTGTTACGGGCGGGAATGAAACGTGGTGTCATTACGTCACCCCGGAAACGAAACAACAATCGCGACAATGGCGCCACACCGGATCGCCTAAACCGAAGAATGTTCAAGCAGAACGCTGTCCGCAGGGAAAGTGATGGTTACGGTTTTTTGGGAACCGTAATATGGGTGTCCTGCTTGTTTGAGTTTATGCCCTGCGAGGGATCACAATAAATTACGGAAAACAAAAAAATTTATAATTGTGAGACCCTTGAAAAAACTCAGAAGAGCCATCCAAAAATCGGCCGCAGAGGAAAACTGACAAAAGGCGTTTAGACTGCACCAACGACAATGCGCGCCCCGCACGTCTCGTCGGCACTAATCAAGGATTTAATCGACAAATTTTAGGCCTGGGATCATCGTTTTGCACATGCTCCCTACAGCCCTGATCTTGTCACCGAGTGACTTCCACGTTGTTTCCAAAATTAAAGCAACATTTGGTTAGGACAACGATTCGAGACTGATGAAGAAGTGCAGGAAGGGTCACCAAATTCTCCACGGACTCAGGCGGCGGACTTCTTTGAAGCGAGGATTCAAAAAGTGGATTAGTCCGTTCAACAAAAATGCGCGGAAAAATCTGGAGATCTATCGTGAAAAATAGCTGAGGAATAACTTAAGCTTTCCAATGATGTATTTTTCAGTTCAAATATAAAAATGCCTTACACCCTGAAAAAAATGTGTGGAACCTTATTTTTTACACAACTCTCGTATATATATATGGGTTAGAAGGAAAAATAAAGAAGATATATAGAAAAAATCTTATTTCTCAATTCTCTCTTTACGAAAATTTAAAATTTTTTCGACTTTTGCACTAAAAAAGGGCTGATTCAATTCTCTTTATTTTCTGTACAATATTTGACTTTATTGAATATAATCGTGAAAAAAAGTGATTTTTAAACAAATACTACATAATTTTTAAATAAAATTATATTTTAGATACCAGGAAAAAAACTTTTATTGACAAACCATTAATACCCCTGAAATTTTTGGTACAAAAAATATGAACCCAGTTAATAATAATTAAATTTGTTATTTAAAAAATTTGGAATTGTCCCGCCAATATATGCCCTTTGGATCTTGCCATTAAACAAAATTATTTTTATGGAGTCATCTTTAACCTTGTTTATCATTCGTTTATTAATCTCAATAACAAGCAAATGCGTTTTTTTGGCCATTTTCATGTTAACAAAAATATTTTAATTTTTTAAATAAAGGTCCGGCTATTCTCTCACCAGATGTGATATAAAACTTTTCAATTTTTTTTCCAAAATGATCGAAAAAAACTCAATTGTGGTAATTGGATTAATAAACAATGTAAAAAAAAGTTGAAATTACCTCCAAGGACCTAAATTTTGGAAAAAAAAAGATTCTTTTTGGGACCAAATGGCATAACATGGCGGACAATTTAAAGTTTTTAAGTAACCAAATACAATTGTGCCCATTGGGTTCAAGATATTTGTACCAAAATTTCAAAGTAAATTTTTTGCTATAACAGTTTCAAGGGTCGATAGGTTCCACTTAGTCGACGCTATACAATAAAATAAAAAAACAAACCGTTTTTTCAGATTTTGTTGTTTATATACGCACTTGAACGACTTAAAAACTAACGAAAATTTGTTGAAAATTTCCCAATTACGAAGAGTTTGTTTTTTTTTTTGTCTCGATCCGACTTTATATAACCGGAGTAGATATCACATTTTAAGTTCAAAAATTGCGGTTTTTGAAAACTTAAATTTTGTTTATAAAACAAAACGAGTACAAGTTTTTCAAGGTTCAAAACCAGGATAATACTCTGGTGTGATACCTCAGAGAGGATAAAATCATATAATATTGCTGCTATGTAAAAGCTATGCCCTATCTCAATCATTCATTTTGACCTGTTCTTTAATGCACTATTATTGTTAACGACTACACCACTCCATAAAGCCAGAACAAAATTGTTCCAGAAATGACAAATCGAGAAGTACAACATTTTTGAGGCCATCTCACAGTTAAAATTATAATACTAAGCAACCTCTTAACTTGTTTCACCGTTGTCCTTTAGACTGAATCAGAAAGTTGACAAAAAATTTCCCTTCCGTTTTTCCGGAAATTCTGACTTTTTAGGAGTTCGAGTTCAAAATCTGCTCATTACCAAATTCAGATTTGGTGCTTCAGTACAAAAAAATGTCAAGTATATGGTCCACACGCAAACATATTTGTGCTAAGGAAAGAACGAGAAGGAAGAAAAGAAATTGTGTGTTATGATACGCACTTGAACGACTTAAAAACCAACAAGGATTTTTAATGAAAATTCCGTTACGAAGAGTCTCGTCTTTTTTTTTGTCTCGATTCGACTTACATAACCGCCATTTTAAAAACTTAAATAATCGGTCAAGTGCAAGTTGAAACTTGCACAATTAATGTGCCGTACGGCGATTGCTTTTTAAAATAAAAATGTTGTCACGGTGGTGTAAAATGATCAGGAGTTTCATAAAATACACCACAAATGAGTTTTCAATCCTTTACTGAAAATTAGTATGACCTTGAAAATTTTTGTTTTTTTTATATACCAGATAAAATTGATTCAAGGTACAGCACTCGTGATAATTTCTTGTTCAATCAACACCATATACTGGAGAATATTCCAGCAATTTTTTTCAACATTTTTTGATCAGTGCCGTTTTTCGAGATAAGTGTGGGAGGACAGCGATTTTTCGCGATTTTTTATAAAAAATAATACAAAGAAAAGTGTACGCAAGTATTACGTTTTATATAAATCATATATATATTTATTATACTATACACTATAATATATATATATTATAAGTTTATACTATATTTACTATAGATTTTTACTCGTGTTTTCACAAGCCTTTTCATTTGACACCACACTCGATGAACCTACTAAAAAAATTGGTGTTTTTTCACTTTCGATTTCACCCCAAAACTAACCCCTTAAGTCAAAATTTGACTTTCAAATCTACACGGCTTTGATGAGGCCATCAATTCCTATATTAATTACCAAATTTTCAACTTTCCAATGACAAAACTTAAACTGGGTATTTCCGTATCAAGTACCGCATATGAGAATAAAAGAATTTAAAATCTAATGATGTATCGCTATAATTTCCGCAAAGCGCGGCATGTTACATGCCACGGCGATTGGACATTTCTTGAACTTATGATAATGTTAACACTAGCCCTCAACGGTTTCTATGAGAAACTATAGTGACATATTTAATAAGTGTCATACCTAAAACTACATAATAAATCCAAAAATTATTCTTTTAACCTACTTGGTTTTAAACATAGGAAATAATAAATAAACTCGAAGTATAAAGACAAATTTGAGAAAACAAATATAAAAAGACTTATGATTTACTGGTAAGGTTAGAATTAAAAAACTACGGGCTCAACTGAAACGGATATAAGAAAGTTGCTCAATGTGCGTACTTGATAACAGTACAGAAACAATATTGGAATAAGCCCTCGTAAAATTTTGGTCCGTTTATAAAATAACAAAAAAGGGTCATTACACATACCAAATATAATGTTTTTCATATATAGAGAAGTTTAATGGAGGGAATGAATTATCTAATGCATTTGCTATTTTTCTTTGAAAAGCGTTCTACTCTAATGATTTAGGTATCAGTTAATGATAGTGTTGAAAGTGTCACTAATCACGGTTGTGAACTAATTGACAAAATTTGATATAGATTAATGTTGTGGAGACATTTGAGGGAGTTGAAGGACGATTAGAGCAACATGGCCCAGACGGTATTCCCTCATACATATTTAAGGGCTTTGAGGATATATTTATATATCTGCTACTGTTTTTGTTTAATATAGAGTCTTAAAACAAGTAATGTGTTAACCCCCTGTGGAAAAGAACAAGACTATGTCCAGATTTTTAAAAAGGGTTCCAAAAACGATGATAAAGAAGCTATAGACCAATTGCAATTCATATCAAGCGGCGGGCTAAATCCCTAAAGATTATTTATAACAATACAATCAACGACGGTTCGTCACCAGTATAAGTACTTATCAGAAACGGCTTTATGGAGGGTAGATCTGTCATTAATAATTTAACTAAGCGGTAACCGCAGGCAAACGTCAGATTGTCTTAAATCGACGCGGCCAAATAGATATTGTATAAACAGACTTTGAAAAGAGCATTCGATAATGGTCTCATTTGCGATATTGTTGAAATAAGCTGGAGAAAGGATTTTTGGATTCAACGTGAATTTAATTGAGTTTTCCTAAAATCTATACCTTTATAAATCGTGAACATAAAGTACATGAGAAAGGGAATAATGAGTCAAAACCTTTTTATACCTACATCCGGCATTCCGCAGGGGGTCCCAACCCTAGGACCTCAGTTCTATCTTTATTACTCTATATCAACGGCATCACTGCGTGTAGATTAAAAAATGCATCCTGCCTTTTATTTGCGTATCACTTAATAACTACTTATGAAATCAGATCGCTTGCTGATTGCCGATTTTGCAGAATGATATAGACAACGTTGCAAAATGGGCAATTGTGACAATAAAATTTACTTTAGTGTATGTAAGTAACTCTTTGTTATTCTATTACCTAGAAAACTGAAGCCAATAAAGGTGAAACATATAGTATATGAGAATGTCCCACTTTTGTATTGAGGAATAGAGATAAAGGACTTAGGGGTACTTTTTGATTCCCAAATTGACCGTTTTAAATATCATGGAAGTTATACAAGCAACGTAAAGACGATACAAAATGTAAAGGATTATTTGTCAGAAGAAACACAGACGAAACACAGAAGATTATTTGAAGTACAAATTGCAATAAACACATTTAGACAAAATTCTAAGTTACAAGTATTATCTAGACTTATGCCGAGCTCATAGGCTCTGGTCACCCATTTATAATGTGGTCAGCAGCCAGCCAACCACGTCAAATGCTACAGAATAAAAAGATGCGTTAAATGCATTATAACCAAACCTGTTGATATCACCTATATGATCTTCTTCTACACTGTGCACGAAAGCTATGGGATGGTCATCCTTAGAGAAACGTAGAAATCAATAATTTCAAATGCTCTACTTGCTACAAAGTAAGGAATGGTCTCATTGATGACCCGGCATATCTGTCCCAACTTATATTTTAGTGTGCCCAACGTACTCCACAAGCTATCATAGCGCTTTCCTATATATCAGATGTAGCCCATAATAAAACATCACCTGGGATCATACATTATATAATGCTTGCATGCTATACACTGGAATCCAGAATAGTGTAGGATATAGTTAATAATAAGTGCCGCATTTTCAAAACTAAATTGCGTGCGATGTTCTTAAGTTTATGTAGAGTAAATTGTTCATGTTAATTTACATTTAGTTAATTTTAAGTTCTAGTCTAGTTTGTTAATGGACAGATCTCAGTGGAACAATCCTTGGGTGGTTAAAGTGCAGTAAGTCAAATATATTAACTAATGAAATAGTTTTCGGAGTGCTCTTAATAAGTGTTCCGTACTGAAACACTAAAAACGCGTTATTTGAAAAACTTAAATTGTTTATAAACAGAAGGGTGACAGGCGATTAGGAAAGAAGTGAAAGAAGCGGACCAAGGTTTTTCGGGTGCAATATTCAGGACATATACTCCCTTGTGATACCTCAAAGAGGAAAAAATCATAATCTTGATGAAACTTAACTGCGCGATTCCACATGCTTTTTTTACCTGCATTTATATATTGTATTAGAAAAGCCAACTGCTTGGACAAAAAGAACACATTAAAACCTAAACTACTATATCGATTGATGGAGCAAGTATATTAAAAGGAAAATATTAAATAAAGTTCTAATTGAACCTGTAAACACCTGTAACGAACACCAACTCCTGGTAAAACTTTTTATTTATTTATTTTAATAAATAAAAGTCCTTTAAAAACTAATAAAATTTTATGTTTGATACTAGCGAAGAAAGGTTCATTCTATTGCCTTTAAAGATTGATTATAGTTACTGGCACAGTTTAAACATCCGATTTGTAGCAGAAGTGAAACTATAAACGTTATTTGGAAGTGGTCATCTATAGGATAAATAAAAGCTCAATTATGTTTCGCACTTTAAATGTTGAGTTATGGTCCGAACATATATCTTCCATAATAATGGTAGTAAATTTATCCTCCTTTTAAATTTTCTGGTTTTACGGTTAAAAGTTTCTATTAAAATCCTATCAATAGACTGTTTTATTGGACAAAAAAACACGTTAGGTGAAAAGTTTTTGGATCTAGTCGACTTAAACCCAATTTACATTGCAAAAATTCGACTTTTATTCATCAGTATTGTCTACATTCAAGAGCGATACAATCGGTATCTTCGGGCTTTTCTAACATTTTATACCATACATTCTCTCTAGTAAGAAGAGGAGTTTTCTTTACCCTTCAAAATGGGCCTCGCTTTCGCGATAACTTCTTCATTAGAGCCAGATCTCTTTTTTCCGGCGAGCAGCATTGCTTGAAGTCTTCGGATAGATAATAGTCATGTGGGGTCCCCAAATCTTGAGAATACTGTGGATGAGGAAGCAATTCGAAGTTTCAAATTCATTCAATTTTGCCATCGTAACCATTGGCACTCATTTCATGTTCATTTTGGGCCGTTTTTTGCGATTTTCTGTCTCAAAACGCACCAATAACTTTATAAATATCACTAATTGAAGTTTTTCCCTTACAGCAAGTCGATGAAATTATCCATCCGCATCGGCAAAATACAGAGGCCAAAACGCGTCCCATTAGCCCTCTCTAGTTGTGTCTTTCCGGTTGCCTCAAATATCGAGCTTGCACCGGAGTGCTGTGCCACTCAGTTGACTGCCGATTTTGAATTTTTTCGGTGTGTAGAGGTGAGATCCATGTTTCATCCAGGTTGTCAACATAATTAAATCTGCCAGAGCGAATGACAAACCTTTATAATGGCGCCTAATACAGAGATCACACACAGCGTTCAGAATCATTATAAACACGTTGTTGTGTTGGTTGTTGTCCAACTGTGAGCAAACGCGCTTACCCCTTTCGAATAGAGCTTTCTCATGCTCAAAAATCTTTGAGATGCAAATTATGACCAACACGTTCTTTTCAGTTATCTTTAGGATGTCGCTATCGCACGTAATTTCACTTTACGCTCAACAGGTTAGCGGAAGGTGGACTACACGAGAGTTGCAGTGTGGAAACCACTTCTAGGCAATGTGAATAAACTAAACGATTAGAATGGGCCCGAGGACATGAAAATTAAACAGCAGGCAGGGGGCGTAGGGCGGGGATGGATTCCGTCCTTTGGAGCGACGAATCTAATTCGAAATTTATTTTTTCGGTTCAAAACGACGAGAGGATGTTGAAGCCTGTCAATTGCGTACAGTAAAACATGGGAAAGATCTTAGGATAGAAGAATCATGCGAAAAGATCAGTATCAAGAAATTTGCTAACTCAAATGTTTTTCTTCTGGAAGAGATATTTTTCAGGGGAAATTTATTTTTCAGCATGACAACGACCCTAAACATTCTGCTAAACAAATTAG
>JAHKBH010003021.1:7500-18548 GCA_019049505.1 Pachyrhynchus sulphureomaculatus
TAATAAACAATAACTGTAAGTTCAGCAAGAAGCAAAACACTACCTAAATTTCCACTAAATTTTTATTTTTAACAGCATTAATGGTGTTAAAAATAAATATAAGTGGAGTAACACCATTAATGGTATTAAAAATAAAAATTTAGTGGAAATTTAAGTAGTGTTTTACTTCTTGCAAAACTTCTAGTTATGGCTTTCCACCAAGTATCGGCTGAATCAATTCAAAAACAATAACTGTTTTAGTCTTCAAAATGTTTGTTAGCATGTGCACGATTAATAAATAAATATTGTAATTGTAAATCGTTTAAATGTTAAGACTAGAGATGGGAATTTAAATGTTTCCATACTTTTGCTTGCCACTGTATATATATATATATATATATATATATATATATATATATATATATATATATATATAAATATATATATAGAGTTAGTTAATTAAAAAGTTTTTACTCATAATACTTACAAAAATGGTTTTTTTTTTCCTACAAACTTAGCAGAATCAGTTTTATTTCGAGCTATGACCAACAGCGAAGTTATTCCGGATTACGTATTGTTACGTAAAATCTTAGAATATGGAAAGTCTCAATATCTCGAAATATAACGATTTTTCACTAGGGTCATATTTGCATATTTTGGTGAGAGTTATGAGCTGGCCTATCAGCCCTCGTAGGGAATGCGTTGGTTTTTACGACACCCGTATATAGGCAACTGAAGAAATTAAGATTTTGATTATTGGAGTATTAAAACTGCCAACATTTACTAACTTTTTCCTAAAGACGGTGTCGAATTTTATTTGTGGATAATTTAATAGATTATTCTGGGGTAAAATTTTGGATACTTTTATCTTCATAGTGTCAGTTTTTCTTTATCTTGAACAAATTGTTAATACATATTTTATTTTAATATTTAGTTTTACACTTAATCGATCCGGTATAATTTTTAAAGAGTGCACATTTTTAGTGTTCCGTACGGAACACTTATAAGATCACTTCGGTGTCTGTCTGTCCGTCTGTCTGTCTGTCACACCCAATTTTCTCCGAAACTATTTGACATACAAAGGTGAAATTTGGTAATAATATAGGAATTGATGGCCTCATCAGAGCCATGTTGTTTTGAGAGTTAAATTTTGACTTAAGGGGCTAGTTTTGGGGGGTGAAGTCGGAAGTGAAAAACAAAATTTTTTACTAGGTCATCGAGTGTGGTGTCAAATGAAAGCTTGTGAAAACACGAGTAATATATATATATATATATATATATATATATATATATATATATATATATATATATATAATGTTATACTTGCGCGCACTTTTCTTTGTATTATTTTTAAAAATTCGCGAAAAATCGCTGTCCCGGGCCTTATCTCGAAAAGTACTTATCAAAAAAATTTCGAAAAAATTTCTGGAATATTCTCCGAGGGTTGCAGATTGAACGAAAATTATCACGAGTGCATTACCTTTAATAATTTATCTGGTATATAAAAAAAACAAAAATTTCAAGGTCATCAGATTTCAGTAAAGATTGGAAACGAACTTTGTTGAAAACTCATTTGGGGTGTATTTTGTGAAGTCACTGATCATTTTATACCTCTGTAACAAAATTTTTTATTTTAAAAGCAATCAACGTACGGAACACTCATTGCGCAAGTTCAACTTGCACTTGACCGGTTTTTATTTATAATGACATTTGATTTTAGTCTAAAAGTAAATAATTTGCGATTTTTCTGATAAACGAAATTAGTTAAGGCTTTGTGGAGTATTTATTTGTTTTGATATGGCGTTATTTATAAATGTGTAATCTTATTGCTGGTTATTTGTTATTTATTTTTAGGAAATATGCACGAAAGATAAAAGTACTTCATTTATTTATTTAATTAGCATTTATTGAAAATTGCATGAAAAAAAACACAAAATTTATATTTTAAAATTTGATTATATTAAGCAATAAAAATTATTTTATCTTACTATGAGCGGCCAAATACTAGTTAAAGGCTAGCTACTTATGTGCATTTTCAAAGATAGTATTAATTTTTACCGTTTCACACTTATGGGATCACTTTGGTGTCCATCAACGTGTCACACCCTATTTGATATAGAAAGTTAAAATTCTTCAAAAATATAGGAATTGATGGCTCAATCAGAGCTGTATAGTTTTGAAAGTTCAATTTTGGCTTAAGGGGTTAGCTTGTTTAAGAAAGTGGAGAAAAAAATTGTAAGGTCTTCGATTGGAGTGTCAAATAAAAGCTTGCGAAAATACGAGTTCAAAAACACATATGATGTAATACTCGCGTAAACTTTTCTCCATATTACTCTTTGTGTGCGCATTATGTTTGATATTTTATCTGATATAAAAAAACTATGCACCTTAACAATATGGTGGAAGTTTTTTAAATATACTTTTCAGTACATTATTGCTATCGAGTCGCGCGTCGATCCTGTACCGAGAGAAAATAATTTTATTTTATTTTCTTTGTTTATAATTAAACAAATATTTAGGTAGTAACTATTCGTCTTACACTTTTATTACTAAATTCTAGATTAAACTAGATTGATTTATTGTCTTTTAGGTAGCTAAGATCCATAACTATTATGCATTATTGACTAAGAAAAAATATGAAAATACACATGTTAGGGACCTAATTAACTTAAAGTGCTAATTCAGTTCGAATGTTGGCAATCATTCTGGCTATTATTACTGTATCCATGCCAGCTCCGAAGAGACCGGTAGTATTTCTTGAGAACCAATTTCGCAGATTGATTAGCCAGGAAATACGTTTGCGTCCTGGTCCCCTTTTTTCAAATACCTTTCCTTGGAGTATTTACTGTACTAATCCATATCTGTGGAGATTTCTCATTATGTGTCCTAAATACTTCAATTTTTCCACTTTAACAGTTTCCCTCGTAAATGCTATTATTATTTTTCTAAAATATCAATATACACAGTTTGAATGAAAATTAAAAAAAAAAAATAGCTACGTTAGGGAGGTTTTTAAATGACCAAGATAAAAGTAACCTACAGTTACCCCTAACAGAAAATTTCCAGACAAAATAAGGAAAAATTAATAATTACAATAATTTATTCGATAAAATTCTTGCAAACTTCAAGTTACAATAAGTATTTATTTCAAATGTGCAGACCAATATCTATTACGTTCTTCACAATAATTTTTGAAATTTTTTCCTGCTGATCATGAAAAATTTAATTTGTAATAAATATTCAATCAAGAACTAGAAAAATTCTTATTATGCTATTAAAATGAAACACTGACGTCCACCCCTTTTACCTTCTTCCCACGTGAATAATAAAAATAATGAAAAAAAAAACGTTTCGATTCCTTGACTAGAAGACTTCTAACACAATTATTACGAAATCATTTTTCTACCTCCTTTCTACACCACTTTTATATATATATGCTTTATTAGAAATGATTATGCTTAAAACTTGTCCATTCTTCTATCTAACAAACCTGGAAAAATTCTTCTATAACTGTTGAAGCTATATCTTTCGACTCCTTCCCCTATTAAAATTAAAGGTAATGAAACTAAACTTAATTTTCATATACAGTCCAAGAACCCTGCAAATGGCGCCAATGTTCGACAGTTATACTCGACAGTACTAGTCAATGTGCATAACTAAGATTTCACGGTCAAGTTTTCTCATTTTACCAGCTAAAAAGATTTGTGCAGTTTTTTGGTTAGCTCAAGCTAAGCTATATATATTATTTTTAAAATGAGTTTATGAACGAAATTAGACCTGGAAATATTTCGAGAATAATCGATTTTTACGTAAAATATTCGGACTCGATAATGTGATCTTTGCTGCTGCTGCAGCTCGAAGCTTAAAATTAGCTTTGAGCAGCAGCAGCAGCAAGAACACAGTGTTGAGTAGCAGCAGCAGCAGCAAGAGCACTTGAAAATGCCAAATGAGATTTTGGCGAAACGTCGTGCAAATTCATTGTTAGACGAACGGATCGAAACAAGGAATTTTAATGTATTATATATATATATATATATATATATATATATATATATATATATATATATATATATATATATATATATATATATATGTATGTATATATATATATATATATATATATATATATATATATATATATATATATATATATATATATATATATATAATATACATATATACCCCATAACCTCTATGTTTAACCGTAACTAATTGAACATAATGCTGCAGATTGCTTGACTCCATGAACCTAAAAAGAACGTACATCATCCCCCAAGTTTATAAAAATACAATTAATCTGGATTTCTCCGGTGTCGATTGAAAAAGTGATCCTGACGTTTCGCCGAACATCCTGCCCACTTTTTTCAGAGCTCTGAAAAAATCTGGAGAAATCCAGGAGAATTACACCTCTAAGCTCTGCAACCTGTGGAAGTTTTCTATTTTATAAGTTTGATTACAAATGCTTTAAATTATATTATCACCTACAAAAACAATAAAAAGCACTATTCTCTAAGCGGTATGTTCGAAAACTATTGATTCCATTCTGACTTCAGATAACCATAATTGAAACCATATGTCATTTGGCCCAAAAGTTATTAGTCTAAACAAATAGACAGATTAACGGAAATACGGACTATGTTTTTCGTAATTTCGGAATTCTAAAACTTGAATATATGCAAAAAATCTCACACTTTCCTTTAGGAAGGGAAGTACAAAGGAAATCATCTCTTGGAATCACTATTTCCTTAAGAATTTGGTCTACCTTTATGTCGCTAAGGCTGAAATTTATGCTTAATTTTCACAAAATCTGGCAAATTCGAAACAGCCATTGTTGTTTTTTAAAATAGTTGCTGGCAATTTAAACCTCAGTAACCTAATTTTGCATGATGGGAAAGGATCTTTTCTGTTTCTTTTATGATATGTAGGTACTACGATGATCTCCTAAATTTATATTTGGTACAACAAGGATTTATTTAGCAATATCGCCGCGCTAATAATATAAAAATTATATTTTTTTAGAATGCTTTCTAAGCAAAAGAAAAGTTCAAAATTTGGTATAGTTTACTAAGGATAAAACTATAAATCACATTTTTTTTGAAAACTGAAAGAAATTTATGGGAAATATGAATTATGGTTTTAACCTTAGTGGACTAAAAGCACTACAAATTAGAAAATATTTTAAAAGAATATGGTTTCTTCAAAATCTGTAAGCGGTAGGACTTAATATGCAATTCTTTAACTAGAATATTTACTTACAATTAATTATTATGTAAATAAGTATTTACACTTGTGTTATGCAATTTTTGATGACGTTTCAAAATCAAAATCAAACAGAAAACACTCTCCCAAGTGCATCATCGGCAGCATTGCCAAATTTCTTAGACGTTCTTTATATAAAAAAGATTTGTAAATAATGCTTTTTTTTCTTATTTTTATTTGAATATTAACTGAATACTAAAATTATATAGCTGCTTAATTTACATGTGACCAGGGTGCTAGTTGTTTAATTTCTTTTCGAATTTCTTATAAAGAAAAATATTTTCCTGATTTTTTGTATTACTTCATTTTAAGCTATAATCTGCAAATAGCCCTTTGCACTATACGATTTTATGCTTCATAAGAGCAAAAACGGACTCAAAACTTATCAGGATCGAAATAAAAGTATCCGAATTTTATTTCTTTCTGTCTCATACTTTTAACTGACAAACACGTGTCAGAGAAGGATTCCTGTTATGTATAATAATTGTGAAGGTCTCAATAATAAAATTTCTAAACCATGCTCTTAGCAAGACTAGTATCTTCTAATATCCAACCCTCCCCAATCCAAAATATAAAAATTATATTTTTTTAGAATGCTTTCTAAGCAAAGGAAAAGTTCAAAATTTGGCTTGGCTTATAATCTATTAAGGATAAAACTATAAATCATATCTTTTTTTGAAAACAGAGAAATTTATGGGAAATATGAATTATGGTTTTAACCTAAACTAAAAGCCCTACAAATTAGAAAATATTCTAAAATAATATAGTTTCTTTAACCTCAAATATATATATAATATAAGCGGTAAGCCCCCCCTTAATATGCAATTTTTTTGCTAGAATATTTACTTAAAATTAATTATGATGTAAATAAGTACTTACACTTGTTTACGCAATTATATTCTGCCCGTCTGTTTGGCAAATAATATTTTTTTTTATGACATTTCAAAATCAAAGTCACAGAACACAGAAATCACTCTCCCAAGCGCATCATAGGCAGCAATGCCAAACTGCTTGGATGTTCTCTATATAAAGATGATTTGCAAATAATGCTTTTTTTCTTATTTTTATTTTAATATTAACTCTACACTAAAATTACATATCTTAAAGTGCTTAATTTTACATATGGCCAGGGTGTTATTTGTTAATTTCTTTTCTAATTTCGTATAAAAAAAAAATATCGTCTTGATTTTTTGAATTTCTTCGTTTTAAGCTATAATCAGCAAATAGCCCTCTGCACTACAAGATTCAATGCTTCATAAAAGCAAAAACAGATTCAAAACTCTTATCAAGATCAAAATAAAAGTAAAATAGGATTTTTTTTTCTTTCTCTCTCATACTCCTTCTTAACAAACACATGTCAGAGAAAGATTCCTGTTATGTATGACAACTGTGAACGTTTCAATAATAAAATTTCTGAACCATGCTCTTAACAAGACTAGCATTTTTTTAATATCTAACCCTCGTTAACCTACAAAAAATAAACCTAATATATTTTCTTTCCGTACTTTCTTCGATAACATCAAACATCGGACCTATTATCCTTTAAAAAACTAAAACAAAAAGAGCACAAACAACGAACCTTTCGGGCTATCTGGAAAGAAAATACGAAAAAGGCGGATACAATAAGGATAGCTGCGGCTCAGGTTAGGCCCCTGGGGGAATTGAAAACTCATTACAGTCGTCTTTGACCCCGCGACCATGAGCCACCCGAGAGAGACAGTATGAAACTTGAAAGAAAACTACGTCACTAGGTGGGTAGTTTCAGGGCTTCCTTCTTGACAGAGGCGTAGCCTAGAAACATTCAATTCTATTTTTGTTTTGTTGAAAAAAGGTTAGTTTAAGAGTTCATACTATTTAAAAAAATGTACAGTCGGCAGAACGATTTAAGTATCCTAATTTGGGAAAATCAAAAATTGTTTTAATTCCTTGTATTTTTTTATTTTTATTGGAGATGGTAGCAAAAGGTACATCCAGGGCAAGGCAAGAAACCACTATTTTTATGCTTTGTTGTGTTCTGCTTACCTTCACCTATTTCGTCGCTTATAACAATTTTCAAAATGATTCGGTTAACTCCGGTTAGTAAAGTAATGTATTGAAAATTTACAAAATCTACAAATAAAAGTTATCTCGCTATCGCCCCCCCCCCTCATCTTATTCGTTGGACAAACTCTTAGATAAGCAAAACTATTAAGTTTATATCATCTTTTTCTCTTATTAAAAAATGGACTATAAAATAAATGTTTTTATCAAAATATATAAATATTATCAAAAAGGAGGTTTTCATGGCTTTAGTTAGATACAAATCATGGTACTAGAGATTAGATAGTATCAAACTAGAGTGACTTTATAGATGATTGCACAAGGCATTCTCTGAGATTTTTACTCTTTAATGGAACAATGATCCAGTGCTAATTAAGGCAAATACGTACAAGTTTCTTCATATATATATATATATATATATATATATATATATATATATATATATATATATATATATATATATATATATATATATATATATATATATATATATATATATATATATATATATATATATATATATATGGGTCATTCTCTGTCAACCGGACCCCCCCCCCATTAGTCCATAAATTGATGCAATTTATGAAGATACAATCTGGTTCAGATTAAAGCTTATGATATATAATTTTGATTTTTGGGTGGCATATTAAGAAATTGTGCTGATTTGGGCTCAATACCGACCTAAATCTGAAAAATGTAAAATAAAAATATTCTTCTTAATATAACCAAAAGTTTTCTCTAATAATCTTATTTCTACCCCAAAAATCTATTTGGAGAGTGCACTGAAGAACTGGAAAAGGAAATGCAGCAGTATGAGATTACCACTGGATGACGATACTACATTGTACACGCTATCATTCGCGGACGACCAGGTAGTAGTCGCTCAGGACTTCGATGATATGGAATACATGACACGAGAACTTATGGAGGAATATGAAAAATGGGGCCTAGAAGTCAATATTAAAAAGACCGACTACATGTGCGTCGGAGGACAACAGCAGGACTTGAAACGGACCACAGGACACACCATCAAACACTGTGCCAGTTATAAGTATTTGGGAACGAGAATATCTAGGGACGGAACACTGGAAGAAGCGCGGAACACTGGAAGAAGCAATATTCGAGAGGAATATCCAAGGAAGAAAAGCGATTGCAATGCTTAATAGTATATACTAAACATAACCATTGAAAATAAGAAGAGAATTTACAACTCAATAGTGAAAAGTATAATAACTTACAGCTCCCAGGTGTTGCCATTGAAGGAAAGAACAGAAAAGATACTAAAAGCTACAGAAATGGATTTCTGGAGACAAGCAGCCAGAAAATCCAGAAAAGACCGCATACCAAATGACATGATAAGACGAGCCTTAGAAATAAAGCACGATATAGTGGATGAAATCAGAACCCAACAGTTGATATGGTACGGACATGTACAGAGAATGTCACAAGACCGACTACCTAAAAAGATCTTAAATTGGAACCCTCATGGAAGAAGAAAGCGGGGAAAACCACGCCAAAGCTGGAGAGCAGGAATCAACAAAGAAGTACTAGAGAGAGATCTGGAGGAGGAGAGATGGAGAAACCGAGAGGAGTGGAAATTAGGCATCGGAAGACGGAAGACGTTATAAAACCGATTGATATATATATTTCTCTAATAATCTTATTCTGCACCAAAAAACCTACAACTTTTGTAGAAAACGATTTTTTTATGGCCTCAATTTTCGGAGATATTAATCTATCTCTATCTATCTATTCTATAATTTTTTACTCGAAACTAAAGCTTTTAGAGAAATTATGTAAGAAACAAAAAATACTTGTTTTTATTCGTAGAATCACCACGAATTTTCTTCAGAATTTTTGAAGCACTTTTTCACCATTCATTATTTTTTACGAATTTCTCGTTTTAAAAAACAATTTGTCGGTGCAAAAACCTTATTTTTAGGATAAAAAATTTCTTTAGTGTACCTTTTCGATGTGAAATTTCCGTAGAACACGATCCCATGATAAGATTTTCAAGGTTTTTAAGCGAGTAATCATTAAATTCAAAATAAGTACATTTTATATTGAAATCATATAAGTATTTTTTGTTTCTTACATAACTTCTATAAAAGTTTTAGTTTTCGAATAAAAAATTGTTGAATATCCAACATATGGCAAATACGCTGTGATAGATATCTCCGAAAATTGAGGCCATAAAAAAAAACTTTTCCTACAAAAGTTAGGCTAGAATAAGATTGTTGAGAAAACTTTTGGCTGTATTAGGAAATTATATTTTTACTTTATTTTTTTGAAATCCGTTCAGATTTGGGTCGGTATTGAGCTTAAATCAGCACAATTTCTTAATATGCTACCAAAATTACTAATATATATATATATATATATATATATATATATATATATATATATATATATATATATATATATATATATATATATATATATATATATATATATATATATATATATATATATATATATATATATATATATAATATATATTCATAATGCAATACTGAAGATGGAAAGATTATCCATAGACATTATGGGTATTAGTGAGATGCGCTGGACGGATTCTGGAAGTTGTCGAATCAAGCAACATCAAATATACTATTCGGGAAATACCAACGGTCAACACATTCACGGCGTTGGCATGATTATGAAAGAAAGTATTGCTAAACATGTAATAAACTTTGTCCCCATATCGGAAAGAATGCTACTGATTCAAATTAATACAGGGCCCATTAAGACAAATATAATCCATGTATATGCTCCAACTGCGGATAAATCAGATGAGGAAATCGAATTGTTCTTTAATGAGTTGACTAATGTTCTTGGAAAACTCAACAGAAACGAACTTATACTTGTTATGGGCGACTTTAATGCTTAAATAGGTAAAGGAAGAAGCGGAGAGCTCGTGGGACCCTTCGGACTGGGTGAGCGTAATGAGAGAGGTGACCGTCCTTACCAATACCTTTTTTAAATTACCAGCGCGGCGCCTCTACACTTGGAAATCGCCACAAGACTCACCAAGTAAAGTCATAAGAAACTAGATTGACTATATCATGATCAACAAGAGGTATAGGAATTCAATAATATCTGTGAAAACATACCCAGGCGCTGACATTAAATCAGATCATAATCCTCTAGTTGGCATAATCACTCTGAAATTAAAAAGAATTCAACGTCAGAAAACAATAAAATATGATCTGAGAAAGCTGAAAAAACGAACAACTTAAACAAATAGTAGAACAACATATTGGGAATTGGTCGATACAAAAGGGGAGTGGACTAATGTTGATGAAGAGGTGGAAAAATTGCAAGAAATTAATGAGAAAATCCTTGATGAACACCTACGCCCAACAAAAACCAAGAAAAAACAATGGATGAGTGACGATATACTCATTATGATGGATGATCGTAGAAGGTACAAGAACAAAAACAGCACAAAATATATGTAAATAGATAAGGAGATCAAGAAAGCTATTAGAGTTGCCAAGAATAAGTGGTTTGAAGAACAATGTACCGAAATAGAGACGTTTGAAAAAAAAATATGATTCCTTCAACTTACATAAAAAGGTAAAGGAGATTGCTGGGTTGCACAAACCTAAAATGACTGGACAGCTTACTGATGACCATCACCATCCAATAACAGATGCAGATGAATTAAGGAATGTTTGGCTAAGATATGTGGAAGAATCTTTCAGCGATGACCGACAAACCTTTGCTATTGCAGATTGTAAAACAGGACCTAGAATTACAACCGATAAAGT
>JAHKBH010003022.1:0-20501 GCA_019049505.1 Pachyrhynchus sulphureomaculatus
TTAATAATTTTTTTGTTGAGACGGGAACAAGTAATAACTGTAAGCACGTTTTTAAAAACAAATCCATTGGCAATAGTATATTTCTGCGAAATCTTAATGAAGAAGATCTCTTACGGGTCGTTATGTCGCTTGGGGCAGAGAAATCACAGGGAATTGATGAAATTCCTGGTTTCTTAATTAAACAATGCTTCAAAGTTATACAACAGCCTCTTCTGTACTTGGAAGCTTAAAAAGTCGAAAATAACACCAGTCTATAAAGATAAGGGTGATCGCCACGACTTATCAAGCTACAGACCAGTGGCTGTACAAAATCAATTAAGTAAGGTTTTTGAAAAATCATTTCAAACTATATTTATAGATATTTAAAGATAATAAAATATTATCTAGCTCACAGCATGGATTTGTCCCCAATAGAAGTATCGAATCTGCACTTTTTGACACTGTAAATATGATTCTGAATTCCTTGGATGAAAAGTGCGAAACAGTGGGAGCTTTTTTTGACTATAGTCGCGCTTTTAACCTGGTCGACCATAATATTTTATTTCATAAACTTAAGAAAGTTGGAATAAGGGGAATGGCCTTAGAATGGGTAAAATCTTACCTATCTAATAGAGAGCAAATAGTAAAGTTGTCAGATGGTACAAAATCTAGGGAGATCATAAATACTAGGGGACTTCCCCAGGGGAGTCTTCTATCTCCAGTTTTCTTCATTTAATGAATAATGATCTTCCATCAACAGCAAACAATTTTAATTGTAACGTCTGTCCCGTACTGTACGCGGACGACTCTAACTTCATTGTAAGTTCTAAAAAAGGGGAGATTCAATCTGCCACACAAAGAATTGTTAATGGAGTCTGCCAGTGGTCATATAACAATGATTTAAAATTAAATTTCACTAAATCCAAAATAGTACAGTTCATCCCTAAGCCCGTAACCCTGTATGAGAGCTTACTTATTCGATTCCCAAATAAATTGTCTTTAGCTCAAATAAACTTTCTAGGAGTAAAATTAGACTACAAACTAACATGGGAAGCACATATATTAGAAATATGTAAAAAAATAAATTCATTAGCATATCTCTTTAGACAACTGAGACCAATAGTCAAAGACACTACACTTCTTACTTTATACTATGGCCAAGTTTATTCTAGACTATTTTACGGAATTGTATGTTGGGGTAATGCTACACATATTCAACAGTTATTTATTTGTCAAAAAAATATATTGAAAATTATGGCTAAAGCCCCACCAAGGACATCTTGTAGGAATCTATTCATTAATTATAATATTTTGACTTGCGATGGAATATATATTTTTTGCAGCGCTGTGTATGTTAAAAGATATATGGAAAAATTCACGGTCCGTAGTAATATTCATTTTTACAACACTCGGCAAGCAGACGAACTTCACAAGCTCCTATGTAGGTTGTCAGCTACTAATAATGGTCCGCAATGTATGTTAATTCGGATATACAATAAACTTCCAAAAAAAATAACGGGAATCTCATCTCTAAGTAAATTTAAATCAGAGTTAAGACGATACTTGGTACCTAGAGCACATTACTCATTGAATGAGTTCTTTATATAGGTTAAGATTGTTGGTACCCAGATGTGAATAATGTAATGATTATTATTTCTTTTATATATTTATATGTTAAATGTATTTTTAATTATTTTTGACGTATCCTATCTATGTCTTTGTACTATATTGTGCATCTGCATCAGACAAAAAAGGAAATAAATGCTTATTTATTTATTTATTTATTTATTTATATATATATATATATATATATATATATATATATATATATATATATATATATATATATATATATATATATACATATATATATATATATATATATATATATATATATATATATATATATATATATATATATATATATATATCTATATATGTGTGTATACATTAAGGTGACCGCAAAAAATCGAGGTCGGAATTTTGTTCGTCTGGACCCCACAAAACGATTCCCCTTTCCAGATATTGAGATAGCCGAAATTTGAGCTCGATTAAACGACGTTAATCCGTGCCGCTCGTCGCTCAAAGTTTGAAAAAAATCCAAATTTTTGGCCAAAAAGCTGATATATGGAGCCATAACTCCAGAACGGTAAATAATAGAAACAAAAACACACACAAACAAAAATTTATATTCTATACATAATTGTTGTTATTTTAAGTCAAACCGAGTTACAACAGCCTTTAGCCCCAAAAACGTGACCTGGTACCAGTAGGAGCCAGTTTGGGAGTATTCTAAGAATTTTACGGGTTTTTACATAATATGTCTCGGAATTAACATTTTTTTGTTAAAAAGTATTTTGGAACTCAATTTTCAAACATAAAGAGCCTTTTGTTCAAATTTAATCTTTTATTATATGGGAGGGATTACCTGACTAGTTTACCAAAGAAAGACCCGTTTGACAGGTAAAAAGGAGGGTGAATCTAATTTCTATTTTAGGGATGGTGATTTTACTTCAGCGTACAACCGACCTTTTATTTATTCAATTTAGTTTCTAAAGTGCCTTTGAGCTGGTTAGATCGAACAATTATCTAGTGAAGATATTTAACGTTTTTTTTTTTAATTTTCCAAGTGTGTGTGTTATTGTTTTTATAACTATTATAGTATTATTTTAAAAGACATTTGAAAACATTTTATTGAAATTAAAGTTTGCAATATATTTTGTTTCATTTTCCAAGTTAATTGTTATTTACCTATTGGCCTCTGAAATGGCATCCACATCAGGTGTACAAAGCCGGACCAAGGATAAAATATTTCTTGTGGGCTATCCCATTCACCAGATCACCGGTTGTAAACTACCCTCAAATCGTCAAGTTTTGTGTGCTTTATTTTATAATTTACGTACTGTGAAATTAACTGTAAGAGAATCAGCAAAACTTACAATACGAGAAGTGTTCATTTTTTGGGAGAAAGCTCGAATCCCGACTAAACATGAGCAAGATGCAATTACTAAGCTGGAAAAAACTTCACGCCAAGTGGAGAACTCTTCAAAAAGACCGGAAGAAAACATCGAAAACGGCCAAGAACAAATTTAAACAGTTTGTTGAAAAGTTGGATGATCTCTTTGATATTGCTCAACAAGATGCCTTGGCTCTGATAAAATCGGAAGAAGATAAGGCGTTTCTCGTGAAACAGAGGCAGAAGGGCCGCCCAGGTTCCATGACTGGAGTGGATCTCAAGTTGTCTCGAGCTGAAGAAATCAAGGAGCAAAAGGAACTTGCAAAAATGAACCGACAAATCCAAGAAGCAACTTTTGATATTGGTGAGTTTTTTTTTTATTATTAGTATTCTAAAAAAAAATAGATAAACAAATAAGTAAATAGTTTCATTATAATTGAAAGAAAATTGTACATGAGAGCATGATTTGGCATCTTTATGATTGAGTTTATATTTTTTAAATAATACCTTTTGATAATTAGAAGTAGGTAATTTAGTACCTATGTATTATTACTATTCTGCTAAAACGACAAGTTTTTATAGTCTTTTTTTTTTTCTTTCTTTTGTTGCTTCTTAGAGACGGATGATGAAGACAAGTTCGAAGAAGGAGAAGAAGACACTGAAGAGGACAGCATCTACCAGGAACTTGAGAGCTTGGAGGAAATGGACATCCCTGAAGAAGCTGCAGAAGATCCAGGACCATCTGAGAGCAAGAGGATGAAAGTTTCATTTGCAAGGGGCGTTAAAGAGATTTTAAACATGAAATTGACCATTTTATTAGATCGATGTAAGGTATCCGACAGAAATGCCACGAGAATTTTAATAGCTACTCTAGAAGCACTAAACCTTGACCCTCTTGAGTACAAAGTCTCGAAAACTTTATTACATGATAGAAGGCAAATGTTCAGAGAACAATATAATAAAAAAAATTTTGATAAAGTAAACATTCCTGAAAAAGAGCCCGTGGTTGTCCTTTGGGACGATAAACTTTTACCGGGTGTTTTAAAAAATGAACAATGTGAGCGAATAGCTATAGCTATTTCATATGGCGAAAAGGAACAGCTGCTGGGAGTTTCCTGTAACAGCAAACAGCTCTGGAGAGGAGCAAGCTGTAGCCGTATATGAATGCCTACAGGAATGGGGTCTTCTCAACACCGTCAAGGCGATGTCCTTCGACACTACAGCATCCAACACGGGAAGACTCAAAGGAGCATGCGTCATATTGGAGCAAATGTTAGGAAGAGAATTGTTATACCTAGCTTGCCGTCACCATATCTTGGAAATTCTGTTAAGAGGCGTATTCGACACAAAAATGGGATCAACCACTGGACCTCATCCAGACATTTTCAAGAGATTCCTCACTGCGTGGCCCAAGATAGACAAAGGAAAATACGACACAGGTATCAGTGACAATCTAATACAAAAGCAGCTAACTCCAGAAGTAATTGCAAATGTTACTGCTGAATTCGAGACCAAATTAACTGAGAGCCACCCCAGAGATGACTACAAGGAGCTATTGCAGTTGGTTTCTCGTATTTGTTGGATCACTAGACGGCAATGTTGTGGGTTTTAGAACTCCAGGAGCCATTCATCACGCTAGGTGGATGGCAAAGGCTATTTACTACTTAAAAATGTTCATTTTTCGTCGTCAATTTAAGATGTCTAAAGAAGAAGAAAGTTCTGTGCGTGCCATTTCTGTTTTCCTAGTTAAAATTTATTGTAAAGCTTGGTTCAATGCTCCAAAAGCTCATCTTGTACCAAAGCAAGATTTAGGTATTTTGCATAGTCTGTTAGACTAGAAAGAATGTGACAACGACATTGGAGAAATAGCCCTGACCAAATTTTCGAACCGTTTGTGGTATTTGAATGCAAAGTTGGTGGGATTATCGTTTTTTGATCCCACCATTACAGACGATAAAAGTTGTTAATGGCTAATAAATTGCTCAGTAGCACAGATGAACCATCACAGCACGCTAGGGTTTGTAAATCCAAAAGTTAGGAAAGAAAACTTAAAAGAGGTAATTGATGGAGTATTGGTAACTGTACTTACCAAAGAAACGTTTACATTTCTTTGACCAATTTAATATAAAAAACAGATTTCCTAAGACAACATCCAAACACCTGGCCTCAAAATAATGACTTCCAAGAAGGATTGAAAATTGTCAAAACATTAAAAGTAGTTAATGATATGGCTGAGCGTAGTGTTAAATTAATAACCGACTTTAACAACCTTCTGACAAAAGATGAAGACCAAAAGCAATATGTCCCTGCAAGTTGTAAGTAAATGCCGAGCATTATATCCTGACGTTTCAAAAACTACTTTAACAAAAGCTCTAGAATAGATTAGATAACTATGTAAAATTATCAATTCATGTAGGTACTACGTCTGTATCTTTTCTGTGTCTGTTTTGTATGTATTATATACCTAATTTTTATATTTTTAAAATAAAAAATGTCATTAGACTTATCAGTATTACTTGTTTTTTTATTATATTTCTACTTTAAACTCAAAAATATACCAAAAAAAAGCAAAATTTATCACTTAATAACAAAATATACGAAGTATGCTCCTAGTGGTACCAGGTCACGTTTTTGGGGGCTAAAGGCTGTTGTAACTCGGTTTGACTTAAAATATCAACAATTATGTATAGAATATAAATTTTGAAGAACAACATTAGCTTTCTTTTGAGATATTAAGCGTGTTTCTATTATTTACCGTTCTGGAGTTATGGCTCCATATGTCAGCTTTTTGGCCAAAAAGTTGGATTTTGACGACGAGCGGCACGGGTTAACGTCGTTTAATCGAGCTCAAATTTCGGCTATCTCAATATCTGGAAAGGGGAATCGTTTTGTGGGGTCCAGACGAACAAGATTCCGACATTTTTTTTTCCCCCTCTATGAGATCCGGTCACTCTAGTATACATAATATATATATATATATATATATATATATATATATATATATATATATATATATATATATATATATATATATATATATATATATATATATATATTTATATATATTTTTATATATATATATATATAATATATATTATATATATATATATATATATATATATATATATATATATATATATATATATATATATATATATATATATATATACATATATATATATATATATATATATATATATATATATATATATTGATCATATCTCCCCCCCGTATTTGTTTCATCACGCGACCAGTGTACATATTCATTTTGGGAAATTTTTAACTCTTGCTTTTATAACCTTTGGGTTGGGTATATTACGAGAAAACTGGATGATTTTAGGCTTATAAATCATATACAATGAACGCTCGTTTAGTATCATGCGTGATAACAAAATAAAATGCAATTTATGAACATGAAATCGTAAATTATCTGCACAATACAAAAGTAATGTAGCAATAAGAATTGTATATAAATTTTAAACAAATCAATATTCTTAACCAGAAAATATGATTTTACAAGATCTTATTTTAACTCATTATTTAGCAACCGAGATAGATAACCGACGCAAATGAAAATTATAAAGAGAAATTCGAAGGTTGGCTATGTCTTATAACTATATTAAAGATATATTGCGAGTTATCAAGAAAAGACTACTAATGAGTCAGTAGAGAGAAGGCCAGATCCTTATCAAATATTTCAAAAGAAATCGATATTAAAGTCTTAATTCTCGTTTATACTAATTTTGTCATCAGTTGTAATAAACAAAAACCATAAACATTCACTTTGTTTAAAAAAAAAAAACGATATTTACTATATAATAGAATTTTTAAGCATCCATTGAATATTATCACATTTATGTTTATTTCATAAAATCGGAACAATTTTAAATAACTAATCGTACATAGTGACGTGTCAACAATTGCCGTTAAACCGATTACTGTCTCTAATTGATCCTATAATATTGATTTTTGTAAGCGAACAACGCTCTTATTAACTCAACCTGACTCTTATTTAACTTGTACAACAATAGGCCACAAATTATATAATTTAGGTAAGTTACACCCAAAGCAAAACTTTTAGCTTTGGAATGCATGTACAGTGTACATCACACGACAGAGTAATGTTCATTAGCTCTCTTGCGTTAACTGGAATGTGACGCAAGAACATGTTAAATGCAATAGTTTTGAGGGATTGTGAAGGTACATCGTTTTTAAATTATTCTATTTCGAGTATACAGGACTTTCTCAAAAAGTGTGGTCCGCAAATAAAAACTTTACTTTTTTAGAACATAGAACAACCCAATATTGCTATTGATTTATTTATAAACTCTGCTGATAATAATTTTATACTTTTTTATTAATAAGGGAGGGTATTTATCGCTAACCCCTAGTGGGAGGTTTTTTCTAATATTTCAATTTAAAAAAAAAAATACTAATTTTTCAGTGTTTTGTAAAAAAATTGCTAGTTACGCCATTGATTCCTGCGATGGTGGAATATCATAATTGGAAATGAGCATTCTATAGAGATGAAAAAAAAATGGGATATGATATGTAAAGTAAATTTGACCGCGTAGATGCTACAAGGTGTTCAAAATAAATTTATAGCTCAGTTTCGACTATTTTTTTAAATTGAAAAATACTCAAAATTTTTTGAAAATGGCACACGCCACTTTATATGTATTATTTTTTCTGATAGATTTTACCAAAACCCTCCAACTTTTATTAAGTAATGTTACATATACCAATTTCTAATAGTTTTCGAGTTATTTTGAATTTTTCAATTTTTACCCCTTTTTCTTTTAATATCCCTTACGCTATAACATCATAGTTAGCCAAGACAAAAACAAAAATGTAGGCATTGTCAAATTTTGACATGTCTATTTAATTCAAGGTAAAAATAGTTTAATTTGTTGTAGTAAGTGACGAGATAACAGGTAATAGATTAGTGTGGATATTCCCTAAAAAATAATATTTACATTGATTTGGTTTATATAATGGGGCGAGGACGTGGAAAAATGTCTTTTCTGGACAGCGTAAGTACTGATACGGATCTGAAATACCCGAATAACGAACCTATACCGATCTAGAAAAACTTTTCAGTGTTCCTCGATGAACAGTTTGATGGGCAGGGGTAACGTTGGTGTGTGCGATAAATTCGGGAAGTAGTAAACTGCCAGTAATTCAAAACAATGATGCTAAACCAAAATTGGTACTTCATTGTTGAGATAAACCCCAGATCAGCAGCCGTCAACGAGCCTGACTTAGCTCTGATAACTACCCAATCTACTAACTAACGGCTAATCCAGTACCACGATGAAAATAACAAGTAATAGGCATCTCACTTCATCTGGAACTAAACCAAAGAACTTCCATTGCTCAGAACGGGGGGGAGTCTTTTTACCGGACAAGTAGATACTTTTTGTATCACCCTGTATGGAGGGTCAATTGATGCAACCGATCCAAATTTTTTATGCCAAAACTAAATGTTTTCTGACTGAAGCTAATCGATTCTTAGCGAGTACATGAGTTAAGTTAACGAGGTCCCCATAACATTGTAATTATTACTTCAATGCAGTTAATCACAATTTCTGGGTCCAGGGAATTTCAAAACTCAAAACAAGGGCGATTATGTATGAAAACGAATATGAAAATTTTGCGTATATATTGTCATGGGAGGGGGGGGGGGGGGGAGGGGGGGGGGGGGGGGGGGGGGGGGGGGGGGGGGGGGGGGGGGTAGTGGGGCGTGTGGGGGGGTGGGGGGGGGAGAGGGGGAAATAAAATATATGGAGGGGTGGGGAGATATATGGGGGGTAGCATATTTTTATCCCCTGCGTCACCGTCTTAATGGGGCAAGTATAATCAAAATATTTTTTGCAACTTCATAATTTCACCCACTTCACTTCTCTTGCTTCTTGAAGTATGTTGATAACATTGGAATTGGATCAATGTGGATCAACCAAGACGAGCTTGCTTCTACTCATTGCCACCGGGAAGTTTGGAAAATTGAAATTATCTTTAAACCCACAAAAATGGATCGAGAGGGATGGAGTCTCAGGACATAGTATTACCCTTATGCTAAAGTAATGCCAAGTGAAGGAATAATTATAGTAAAACGACTAAACATGTGTATCTTCAAGTAGAGGGTAGGAATATTTGTGAAATTTATTATCGTCACAATAATTAATCATTAGATGAAGTTTAATCTAGTATTAAAACATTATAATTAAACTATTTGTTGATTGGGTGTCTACTAAATATGCTTAAGTGTATTAAAAATTAAGAGTAAAAACTGAAAAATTCAAAAAAAATCGAAAACTAATTAGAAATCTGGTAGATGACATACTTAATAAAAAGCTTGGAGAGTTTTTGGGTATAATATAAATTATTCAGAAAAAAATATTAATATACAGGTGTTTGTGACCATTTAAAAAAATTGAGATTTTTCAATGTTAAAATACTGGAAAGATGTATAAAGTTTTTATTTATTGAAACACCCTAGTAGGCATCTAACACCAAAAATTTCTTTACTTCCTTATTTTTAGGCCCTATAGAACAGCTCGTTACAGCAATTATAGTTTTAATTTTCCCTATCTTCAAGTAAAAAACAATGGCTTGTATAGCGAGGAAAATTTTTTTACAAACTGAAAAACTACTAGTACAAAGTATAATAACATTATTAATTAAACAAGGTTATCTAAAATTTTACGCAGAATTTAAAAAATAAATTTGAAAATAGGTAATGTTCTACGTTCAAAAAAAAAAAAAACTATATGTTATTATCAACACAATTATCAGTTTTTAGTTACTAAACGTTTTGTAGTCACCCTCGTAAACTCAAAAATTAATGTTAAAACTGTTGATCTTAAACATCTCTAATTACTAGTAAATTTAACATTTTTTTTTCGTCAATATTCCCGATTAACAAAGGAATATAATGAAACTTTACTTCAATCGTTTAGACCCCCTACCTGGTACATATAAAGACACAATATATAGTCATGCATCAGTTCCAGAACAATGACTTGGTTTATATTGTAAGGCAGTATTAAATCATTAGCTTTGCCGTTTAAATTTTTGTATCCTATATAAATGCACAATATATGATATGAATACGAGTTCAGAACATTCGCAACTTTTTATATTGTAGAGGCAATTCTATCGTGACGTTCCTTCCCGCCTTGAATTTTTCATCCTAGAATTATGTAAAACTAAATACTACCACTACTACGTAGAATTGAAAAATCATGAGGCATGAATAAAACGAAGATGTTACATGTGCTCAGATCAACCTTCTAGCGTGTTTCGACGCTATATTCGAGTCATTTTTTCGTCGAGCTTGGATAAAATATATCGAGGTCAAATGTGTAGTAACACATAGTTCTTAAAAGTAATAAAATAAATATGCGCAGTTTTTTAGTGAGATCGCTTTAGGCGAAAATCTGAGTCGCGGTCATTCAAACTTATATGCAATATGATTCAATAGTCTTTATTTCGAGAATTGTTATTCAAATGTTTTTCTGCTGAATAATTCGATGAAGTTTCACGATAACCATAATTTAGGTCATTTAATGGTTAAAGGATCTTGGAGGGTCTTAATTTACACGAGTGTATGCCTTTGAATATTTCTTATGTTATACGTCTCTTCCAGAGTGTTTCGGCTGAGTACAATTACGAATCTGATATATCTTCGCTTATATAGTTTTTTAATCTTTCTAATGTTTTGCAAGAAATAGGGAGTGAGCGGAAGAGGAAATAAGGCAGGAAAAGGAAAAAAAATATAATTATTGTTTTGTTAATTTTCGTGTTATGAAAAATTAACGTTTAACGTCTTCTTCTAGATTTATTTTGTGCGGTTATCATTTATTTTAAATTTTCTGCCATTATAACAGTTTAATATACTTTATATTATATTAAAAAGTTTGGTTCTGGGTCCGGTCGGATTTTAGAGACTAACCTTTAAGTCGGTTATTGGGGAAAAATGAGCTAAGTAAACTAACAAACCTTACGTCCAGGTGGATTCTTTCTACCCTTTATAGGCCTGAGTTTACGTTTGACATTTTTATACATCACTGTATGTTGAATTCTAAAACAATAAAACTATCTTAAATTACGTCTTGGTATAACTGTCCACTACATATGATTTGTATAAGATTTTACGAATATGGCGTTATTCGTGAGTTCGTATAGATACAACTACATTGTCAAAAAACGACTTAACTTAAGACTTAAACAGATTATTTGGTATTTTAATGTTTCTTATTATGAGATATAACAGATATGTGTGGTCTTATATATTTGTTTAAAAAGTTGATTACCAAAAGAGTTTATTTTGTTATGAGGGGGAGTGGGGTGGGGGTGTGGTACGTCTAATTGACCTATTCAGTAAATTTATATATATGTTCCTTATGAATAGTCTGTAAATTTCTATAGATTCTAAGAAGTTGGAGCTTCTTATGACCCTTTAGGGAGTGCCATAACTATATTATAGGTGTAGTTATTTGTATTAACTTTTTTTTTTTATCTTCTTACATGCGATATCAGGGAAAGTATAGGGGCGCTGCTCATCTCAAGAAATGATTTAGCTTAAAGTGTGTGATATTTTCATTTTTTAGCACTATAAGAGGCATTGTGTTCTGCGAAGTCTTGTCTTGACAAATATTACCCGTCCCGTTTTTTTGGCTCATAATACCGTATTACAGCTAATTGCACTTCGTTGACAATTAAAAGACATTTATAAACTCCTGATTTATTGTATCTTTATTAGTTGTTTAACTATCGTTTGTTACATTATAATCATGGTATATCTGGACATATATTTTGAGGTGTATTTAAACAGCTATTCTTGTTTTCATCATGGTCGGTGAGAACTTAGGGATAAATTTTTAGTCCGGAGATGGACCCAAAATATGTCAGAGGTATGAATGTTTTCTTTTTCGGTATTCTTTTACGGGGTTAGGATCTAAGCTGAAAGTGATTTGTTCTCGTTTTACGGTTATTAAGGTATTAACTTTTTTTTACGGTTGGAAGCCGTTTATTGAGTGTATATTTTGATGTGTCCAGTCTTTTTTTTAAAATTATTTTACTAAGAGGGATATTGAAGGCGCTATGGAATCATAGTCTATAGGGCTGCCTGTTTATGGCGAGTTAGGGTGTATTGAGTCAGCTGGGATGGTGACATCTGAAAATGGTTGGGTTTGCGGAAGATATCGTATTCTAGTTCTATTTCTCTTTTTTCAAAATTGTAATATCTAGAAATTTTATTTTATTATCGGTTTCCTTTTCAAGTGTGAATTTTACTGTTGGGGTGGTAAAATTATTTAGCTGATTTAAAGTGGAATTTAGGTTCAGTAAATCATTTCCAAGGAAACATACTAAGATGTCGTCCACATATCTAAACCAAAAGAGAATATTTTTTCGCGTGTTGAGTTTTTAGAAAACTGTTTTCCAATTCTGACATAAAGATTTCGGCTAGCAAAGCGACTAAGTGGAGACCCCAGGGCAAGTCCATCTCTTTGTTTGAAAAATTGATTATTGAACTGAAAAAATAATTTCCGGATAAACAAAAATTCGAACAGTTTCAATATATCTTTGTTTTGTATTGTTATATTGAACGTTGTTATTTTGTAACATAGTTTTTGATAATTTTCTAAACAATCTTTATTTGGGATATTGGAGAACATATTTGTTACATCGAATGAAACTAGAAAGGGCAGTTATTTGGATGGAGATATTTTTAAGTTTATTAATGTTGAGGTCTTATAGAGAATTTTTTGTGTTGTATTTTGGATGGGAATTGTGTAATTTCTTTGAAGAATGGTGCTTGTTGAGATGTGTTGTCCAGATTTTTTAGCGGGGGGTTGTTGCTGTACGATACTACTGGTCTTATTGGCGAATTTTCTTTATGTATTTTTTATCAGGCCATAAAGTTTTGGTGATGTAGGATTTTGGTTTATTATTTTAAACTTTTCTCTTTCATCACACAATGCTCAGGGTTTCATTTAGCAGGGTCTTGAAAGTTGTTTCCTTGCGTACTCTCTTGAATTTTTTCCGTTGCTCCCTTCCCTTTCTTCTCTTGATCTTTTTTTAGTGTTTTTAACTTGGATTTTACTTTTTCCAAAAAATCATTTTACTTTTTGAATGTAATGGTTTTTATCAAGAGCTATGATGGGAGTTGCCTTTGTCTTCTTTTGTTATTAGTAAGTTATTCTCTTTTATTTTAGACTGAATGGACGCTATCGTTAATTGTTTCTTGGGTTACTGCTAAGTAGTCTTTTTTGTGTTTTATCATTATATGTTTTATTTTTTTTCTTTTTAATATTTGGGTCACCTATGTTTTTTGTGGCTGATTCCAATTTCGGATCATTAGTGTTTCGGTAGTAATTTTTTATATTAAAGTTTTAGGGGTATTATTTTGGTCCTTTTTTCAAGCAGTTTTTTTCTCACTTTCTGTGAAATTTGTAATTAGAGATATTAAATGAAATCTATTTATAGAAGTTTTTTTGTTGGGTTATTATCTGTTAAGTTTCGGTATAATTATTTTTTATTCTATTGTTTTTTATTAGTTTTTTTTTGATTAAGTGAGTTTTTGGGGGATTGAGTTAAATAAATTTTATGAATAATTGGCTAATTTTTAATCTAGTATTATCATCAAAGATATCGAATTCTATTGGGTGGAGTTTATAAGCTAATTCCAGAGTGCAATACCTTGATATGAGGTACTATAGTAATGGGGTATTAATTAAGGTTGTCCCTGTTGCGGAACCATTTCTTAGCTTCTTCCTTCAGCATTTCATTTGATTCATTGCAGGAATGGATAAGCTTTCCGGGCCGGGAGTTGAAGGATTACGTTGCATTTTTACGTGTGTGAATTTTGGGAAATCGTTGTTACAACGCTGTGTCATTCATGGTTGAAAAGCATAGAGTTTTCGAACAGAATATACGGTCTGTTTTGGAGTCCTTAATTTAAAGTAGAGGTTTGGACTGGTCAGCCATGTACTGTGCTTCTTTTTAAAGAGTTTATTGATTGGTCCGGATACTGTGACAGTACATTGTAACCAATAAAAACAACTTAATTACTTTGTTAACTGTCACTAAATATATTTGTAAAGATTTTACAATTGCGTTTTATCGCCACGAATTCACCATCCCAGCTGACTCAATAACCACCCTAACTACCATATAACTCTGGCAGCCTATAGATCTCTGAGCCCCCATAGTGCGCTTCAATATCCCTCTTAGTAAAAATAATTTAAAAAAAGCGAACTGGACACAATCAAAAATATAGCACACAATAAACGGCTTTCCAACCTGTAACAATTAATTAATACCTTAATAAGCACGTAAACGAAAACAAATCACTTTCCAGCGTAATCTACCCCGTAAAAGGAATACCGAGAAACGAAAACCATTCCATACCTCTGGTATTCATATTTTGGTCCCATCTCGGATAAATATCCCAAGTTCTCACGACAGAGAAAAACAAGAATAACTTATAAAAAAACCCGCTCAAAAATATATCCAATATATTTTTTTAATGCCCAAAGATAAAACACTAATAAATACAATAAATCAGGAGTTTATAAACATTAATAGTCAAGAGTGCAATTAGCTGATTAACGTAGGTCAAAGCGGGACTGAAATTCAATGACAAGATTCGCAGACACTATGCCTCTTATAGGCTAAAAAAATGAAAAAAATACCACACTTTGCTAAACAATTCTTAGAAACAGGCCAAAACATTTTCCCAATATCGATCGTTTAGCAAATACTCCATAATGGGCACCCTAAAGGGTCACAACTCAACTTCTTAGAATCTATAGAAATTTTACAGACATTCAAAGGGCCATAAATATAAATTTACTGAATAGTCAATTAGAAGACGTAAACAAATTCTATCTTTGTTCCAACTTTTTTAAAGCAAATAATAGACCCACAATCTGTTCATCATTTAAACATAAAATACCCAAAATATGTTTTTAGTCTTATTAAGGGGGGCGGAGGTTTGCACAATTTTAGTTGTATACTACGAAACTCGCGATACCGCAATTGTAAAATTGCTTTTCAATTAAATATAGCTGACAGTTATAACAAAGTAAGTAAGAAGTAGTTTTATTGTTAAAATGTACTGTCACAAAGTAACGGACCCAATCAAACAACTCACTGTTTGATCTGTATAGATATTACAAATCGATAAATAAATAAATAATAAATGTAATAAAAACAATAATTGCTAATTCATAAAAAATGTTTATTTTTATTTACAGGTTAAAAATCTTTGTATGAATCTTTCTCACTCAATAGGTCGATAATTTGACCCCAACGCTTCTGTACGCGTTTCAGTCCTACTGAAACGTTTTAGTCCATAGAAAGCAGACAGTTATCTAGTAAGATTTTAGAAAAAGTTGTTGAAGTTTTTTTGATTTTTTAAATACTTTTTATGATAAGTATTTTAATTCAAGGGGAAATTTATAAGTTATGTTGCCATATTTTGTTAATACATTGTAAAACAAAATTGTTTAAAATTATGTTTTCTGTATTTCCATTGCTACCAATGTTTTAAAAAATATTATTGATTTTTGAAGGAATGTAGTTGCATTTTAAAGTCTCTAGAAACTACTCAAGTCCACTATTATCCGCTTATACTCTTATTTTTATAAAGATATTCTTTAATTCTCTAATTTTTGACCTTATAACGTCAGCTGCAAGTTAATCTTGAAAAAGCTACTACTTTTCATAATAAAATGCAGTGTAATTATATAGAAACATTAAAAGAACGGTAAAAAAAATTGTATAATATTGTTCAATATGAAGCGTAAAACAACTATAATTGCACAATAGTGACTAGACCGGTACTGCCACCGATTTGGAAGGAACAAGTAATATTTTGAAATATTACAAATTTCTTCTTCAATTAATATCACGTGTATGCCTATTTCAAACTTCCTGACTTTAAATTCACTCAATTTCTGTAATACTATAGAGCTACAACTACACATTGTAAACCCTTACATTATCTTAAACCTAATTTAGAATCAATTCAAGTATTTGAACTTGGTCAAATGTGCCATAATAAATACAAAAAGTAGAATTTATAATTTATTATGATAATTGTTCTATAATATTTGTACAAATGTTTTTTAAAGACCATAGTCAATAACTGTAAAAAAATAATTTTTTAAGGGTTTGCTTGAAAATCATGTTACCAAATATCGAAGGATCACAAAATGGCATGTTTTCTGTCAAGATTACTTTCTGTATTTTTTGTTTCCTCGCAGCTCTTGAGGAGGAGCCCGAGAACTTTATAAATATCACATGCTTATAGACAATTTAATCGATCCAGATTCGAAATGCTCTCGCTTCAAAACTTCTAAGGAAAAGACTTAGCTCTCATGTAACAAAATTCAATCTCTAATCCAATGGGATCAGAATGGTTTTAAACTTCGGAAAGAGGATCACAACTATCAATAGGATATCACAAACCATCAATCATATGTCTACAAGAAACCAACAATAAATATCAATCCTTTCTTTAAAAAATTCATTTTTTACACCTAACAGAACTGACTCAACCAGAGCATCCTCGGGGTTGCTATCTATATACACAAGTAACTAGGCTATGGAACCTAGAAACCTGTAAAGTTCGAACAATTTTATGAACCCACGTAATAAATTGTAATATTTATCTGCCTCTCTCGATGGATATCTCGTATACCCCTCCAGATAACCTCATTTTCTTCTTTCCCTCCCTTATTTCATTGTAGGAAACTTTATTGCCAATAACCTTATTTGGGATTCCACATATACTTCTCTAGGGGGAGAATCATAGAAAACATCATTTGAATTATAAGACCTTCCTTCTCAATCAATCCTGCCCAAGTTCATCTGCTCATCTGGCGGTTTCTTCTCCTGCATATACTTAACATGCAGCCCCTCTAACTTTAGTAAATTTAAATGGGGCTCACTCGATGACATTCGCGATAGTGAGTGATCCTTCCTCTCAAAACTCTTTTTCATCCACCCCAAGATAGAACTTTAATAAAACAGGTTGGCCCTCCTTCTTCTTCTTAATCAAGCCTCCAAAAACACCTTTTGGTTTAACTAACGACTTTCTGAAAGATTTTACCCAAGAAATTCTGCTGGCTGATACTTTTCCATTCCACATATCTCTCTAAACACAAATAAACCCTCAGTCCCCTGATAAAACTCTCATTGTTCAAAATCCATTAGAAATGCAAGAAAATTTTACATACCTTCAAAAATAGTTATTAAAGAAGCTAAAATTTTATCCTGAAAATCCTCTTCTTCTTTAAATCTCATCCAAAGATCTTCGGACTAGTTTAAAAAAACAAAAGGGCTCTGCTCCTATGATTCATTAAGAATAGTCATCAATTCCAAAGTTCGACAAAAGTATCTAAGAATATCAGACGTATTAAGTGCTATTAAATCCATGGAATCACGAAACTTCTCCTCAAGGGACATTACCCCAAATCACTAATTTTTTAAAGAAATATAGGAGTCATATTTCTTTGGATCCCAATATTGGTATTAGGGATCCAGCAGATATTAATATAAGGGTCGCCACTTAAATACGCGGCCAATTAACCTAGTCTTTCAAAACTTGTTCCTTCCTTTATTGGGATCTTCAAGAAAAAACTCAAATAAACAAATTATGGGAACTTAAACCTTTAGTAATACCTCCCTATCATCTTCATCAACTCTCCCGTAAAGAAAAACCATCTAGAGAAAACTTTCCATAGGTTACCGTCACATACTAACTCCTACTTATTGAAGAACAACCTTCCCATCTATGTTCTTACTGTTAATACCACCTAACAATAGAACACACATTGTCTCCCCAGAACTACTTCTTCTGAAAATAAAATACGATATCACCCATCTGTTTACTCAACTAGAATACGTCAAAAATCAGGAAATTCTCAACTTATATGGGCTAAATGATCTGCGATATCGATGTACCTTTTTTAATATCCTCCTCTATACAAATGTGGTTGGTTACAATGGTTGACCATTAAGCTGTATTTTAAGACACGTGACAAATCTAAACTTGAATTTTTTTTTTTCAGGATTGGGCAGAATATTTTTTTTATGAAATTGTGACATATTTTAACTTATTTTATTGTTTAACATATTCCAAGTAATCCTTCTAATCCTTTCTCCAATTTTTTAATTTTGATCATAAATTGATGGAAATTAGAGAATATATTTTTCGTGATTTTGGAAAAGTCGGAAAAGCAACATTTTCAGAATGTAATTTTTTTACAAATACATAGTGTTGCCATTGATGACGATACTTACCTCGGGATTATTTTCTGTGGAATAAATAACAAGCAAAATTTTGGGTCTCTGTCAAAAAATAAAATAAATAAAAGCTCAAAGTTTGAAAAGTTACTCAAATTTAAACCTAAAGGTGGAAAAAAATAGTATATCCTTTCGAGATGGCGGTTATTTCACTTTTTGCCACCCAGGCTATTGCTCCGAAACAGTTACTACATCTGGAGTGCCCGTCTACTAATAAATGCTACATTTTGTTTTTTTCACAAATGTTTTTTTCTAAAATTATCTACAATTACATTATAATAATAATTTACACGGTTTGAGAGACATATAAAAATTGCAAATCTATTATAAAATGATTATTAAGTATTTGTAGAATCCCTTTTTATACGTTGATAGATCCTCTTATTTAATTTATGTGACGACATGGATAAATGAAACAATTGAAACATTCTTGAAGTAGTTGTAGATCACTCTTAAAATATTAATAAAAAATCAGACTTATACAATATAATACTGATTCGAAGAAATTTAGAATACTATTTGAATAAATATTTAATTCGCTTGGATTATTTAAACCAAATTTTAGTAAGAGCAAGGGCTAACGAACTCTTATATATTAGCATAATTTTCTGGTTATTTCCAAATTTTTGCAGAACTGATTTGTATTTCTCTATGTGAAATCATAACTTACAAGTATATATTATATGTTAACATTTTTTTCGTCTAAATTTTCTACTATTTCAGTTTTAAATTTATTTTCGGTAATCCAAGAAAGCATTTTAGAAATTCTAGTGCCAGCGTTTCTGCTGCGATAAATTTTTGGGGGACACTGAATACGAAGCAGTAGGAGAAAAATGACAATGGATTTTTTGTAGGATTAAGAATAGGGACAGGAAAGGGAGACAGCAGAAGCCCTATAAAGAGTGATGTCATGATAGCTGAACAGTACAGTTGAGGTCGGGGGTGGAATTCGAGAGTTGTACCATGGTCTAGATGGCAGCAAAACACTCTATCGAATGATTAAAAAAGCATAATTATATGCTCTGTTTGTTGATGCAATCCAAGTTTCTAGTTTGGCGGTTAAACTGGTCACGTTATAGGCTTTCTCTTCTCTTCTCCTAGTAGGCAATGCCTGTTAGTTCTTTGATAGCTCTTATTGGTGTCTTGGTGGTGGTCCGTAGAGATGATTCCAGTTTTGTATCCAGGTTTTGGTGTCTGCCTTGTTGTCTTCAAGTATTCGGTTTTCCGTTTCTAGCGATTTTGGGGAGTCTGTTGTCGTCCATTCTTTGCGCTTGACTTTAACGAATTTTATAATATCCTATTTAATTCTTAGTTGTATTTTTTGTCTTGGCCATAGATATCTCCCAGCGGATGCCGTGGCACCCTGATAGCTTGTTTCTTTATCATCCTCTGGTATGTCTCTAACGTTGGAGATTTTCAAGCCCAGAGATTTGAAGGCCATACTTGTTCAACTACCATCCCTGGATTTCTAGCTTACATCTTAGAGGCTCCTGCGTACTGTAAGGCATTTTTTATTTTTCGTTTGTAACCGTTCGTTATAGGCTTTAAAATCCAAAATTTTAAAAACAAAATGCACTGAAACGTAAATAGGTAAAGTGGAGGTTGATAAATCTACAAAAAAAATCGTTAAATAAAAACCTGTAAAAAACTAAAGGGGATAAAAGCTGTCAATAAAACGGGCGGAGCCGAGACTCATGACAGGAAAAAAAACCTGAAAAAAAGGAAACATAATGTACTAGCTTTAAAAATCTCAATATAATTTTACTTATCAAATCTCTTCATATGGTTAAAGGTGAATATCGTTAAAAAAAGTTTATTTTACTGGAAATTCTAGAGAGCCGGAAAGAGAACGAGACAATCGAAACGAAAAATCAGGAACTTATTCGATGATGAGTTTTCTCCCAAACCTACAGAAAAACTTACTTTGGGTATTACATACAAAAAAGGTGGACAAAATAAGGACAAAATTGCATTCTCTTGAAAAACCAGAGGGGCAAGCAGCTTGCTAGGTTGACTTATCGACTTTGGCCAGTTAAAAAACTATATTTACAAGAGTATATAGACTACTACAAAGTCAAAGCAGAAATAGAAAACTAAATAAAGCCAAAATATTGTTATGTAAATGGATCTAATGTTACTCCCAATTACTTAACATAGAATATTCATTTTATTTATTTGTATTGCCAATATACATTTTTTTTTTGGCTTAAGGATTTTCAGCTAAATGCGTACAGAAATATCCTACAAT
>JAHKBH010003030.1:0-32270 GCA_019049505.1 Pachyrhynchus sulphureomaculatus
GTAAACTCTCATTGAAAGGTCTATGTCTACGGGTTTGCGGGGGAAAGCCATGGTGGAAAAGTAGTGTAAAGGGGATATATGTACTTTGGGGGGGGTAATATTGTATGATATGTACTAAGTTGGGAATGTAGAATCTTTGGCACAATGATACTACTCAGTATATATCACCACTACACCAAACACTTTATTTTTTGCACTCGACGCGCGTTTCGCTAACCATGTTAGCTTCATCAGGAGCGATGATTGACTGTCAATATTGAGTAGTTGTATGATTATGATCAAATTGTTTATTCTTTTTGGTATCGATTTCGGAATGTGGTTTAGGTTTAATAAGTGGGCGTTTTCTAAGTTTAAAGAGGTTTTTGTATGAGGCCGGAATATGACCGAGGAGTAGTATTTAAGGAGGGATAAGGGTCTAGAGCAGTGATTCCCAAAGTGGTTTCAGGTGGCGTGAAAAAAAAAATGGGGGGGTCACAAGTTGTAAGTGGGGGTCCACGAAAATTTATTTGGTTTTCGATAGTAAAGAACAAAAATGTTGGCTTGGCTTTACCTATCAATGTAGGCAGATAATACATTACTCAAAAAAATTAAGAGAGCAAAAAAAAATTCAAAATTTTTCGGTTTTGACAGGCTGTATTTCGGTGAAAAATGGTCGTACTGAGACTTAAAAAAAAAAGCATTTTTGAAGCTTTAAGATTCTAATTTTCAGATTTTTTGGCTAAAATTTTTTAGAAGCTACGTTTCTCATCCAATCCTAACAGATAGCGCGAAAAAATAATATTGCAAATATTTTGCTTTTTTTTTGGTCTACGGGCTTGAAAAAAATTTTTTCAGTTAGGCCGGCATATAGATCAGATAGCCTGTTTATTTAGCATTAATTTCCTTGTTTTAAAAACCTTCCTTAATTTTTTTTGAGTAGTGTATTTTAAGAAGGTCAGCGACTGTTACTTGTAAAAAACTTGCATATTCGATATTCAGTACAACACGCGTCGAGACTTGCAAAGCGCCGCCCACCCGCCCGCAATGCAACCCGTTCAGACGTGCAAAGGGACGAAATACGACTTGTGCTGGGCTTACAATCTTGCATAAACTTGTTTGATTCTTCACCAATATAAATACGAATGCCAAGGACAAACGTTACTCATTTGTTTCCGGAATTTTGAAAAGAAAAGTGTGAATGAATCGATGTCAGTGTTTGCCAGTGCCGGGAAAAGTAAGTACCTGCCTATTTGTTATTCTTACTTTTATTTTATAATGTAATTGTAATAATATTATATTTGTTATGTTTGCGTGTAGTAGGTACGTAATAAAAATTAAATACTGAACAGGGCCATTATTCGATACTTCTATAAAAAAGAACAGAAAGCCGAGAAAGATTGAACTTTTAATACTTTTTATTATAAAATTATTTATTTACCCGACTGTTTGTGTGTTATATGTTTGTACATATTTCAGTGCCCTCGTAGCTGCTAATGCTAAATGACTAAAAATATTTTCATAAATTGTACGTGTCTTTATGTACCACTCGTAAACGTACATCAAAGTAATAAATAAATCTTTAAAATCGCGGAGTTTTGATGTCAACATATTCTTTAAAAGTATTTTCCCTCGAATTTACAGAAATGTATCAAAATATAATTAATCAAAAAATATTTTATATTACATTAAAATAGGTTCAGCCGTTTTTTGTGAAAACCTCTATATGGCTCTTAGCAGTTTATTGCTATTAATAATTAAAATCAGTTTTGCCGCCGGCATTTTGGTTTTTTCATTGCAATAATTAATTAATCCTATTTTATTCTGTTAAAATAGCCATATCCTGTTAAAGTCGCCTTATGATTACTAAAACAAACATTTTTTTTCTTTACAGGTAGGTAATTGATACGAAACATGGCTGAATCTAAGTAAAAATGTCGACAGTACAGTGTTGATTATTTGAAATTTGGTTTTCTTCCATCAAAGGCAGACAAACGATTGCCCATATGCCTTTTATGCAACAAAGTTTTGAGCAATGACTTTATGAAACCATTGAAGTTCGAAGATCATCTAAGAAGGTGTCATCCTGATAAAATAGGTAAAGATTTAAAATATTTTCAAACATTGAAGGAAAAATATGAAAAGATACCCACCGTGCACAGTATGTTCGCTTCAACGTCTCAAAGTAACGATGATGGTTTGCGGGCATCTTACAATGTCTCATTGCTTATAGCGAAATCTGGAAAACCGCACACCATCGGAGAACAGTTAATTTTACCCGCTGTTGAAGAGGTTTTAAAAACTGTTCTGCACAAACCTCCATTTGGACGTACTCAAAAGAATTCCTTTGAGTAACAACACTGTACAAAGACGTATTGATGAAATGAGCTCTGATATTGAAAGCTTCTTGTGTAATTATCAAATCAAACAACTCATTTTTCTATTCAACTGGACGAGTCAACTTTACCTGGTAATGAAGCATTATTATTGGCATATGTTCGATTTGTTATGGAGGAAGAAATCCATGAAGAGCTGCTATTCGCGAAAAACTTTGGAGACGGACACTAAAGGCGAATCAATATTTAATGTTCTGAGTGATTTTTTTTAAGGAAAAATCGATTCCATTTACAAACATTATTTCGGTGGCAGCAGATGAAACTCCTGCCATCTTCGGGCGATATCGTGGGTTTAGAGGCCATCTTAATAGAATTATACCAGGAGTAACTGCAATTCACTGTGTCATCCACCGACAACACCTGGTAGCGAAAAATTTGAGTGATAGATTGCACCAATCGCTTCAATTTGTGATTAAAGCAGTTAACAAAATAAGAAGCAATGCGTTGAATACCCGTTTATTTGCACAATTGTGCGACCAAAATGATGAAGACTTCCAACGATTGCTCTTACATACTGAAGTACGCTGGTTGTCGAAAAGTGCATGTTTAACAAGATTTTACTCATTTTTTGAATCAGTTTTAGGGGTTGCTGGAAAGCAAAGATCCAGATTTAAAAGAAAACCTGATCAAATTGAAAGCAGACATCGCATATTTGACAGATTTGTTAAAAAAATTTAATGACATTAACTTGCAGTTACAAAGGGACAGCCTAAATTTAATAAAAACAAAGGGTGTAATTTCGGCTTTTCTTGGAAAATTGAAATTTATGAAGCAAAATATTAGTCGGCGCGAATTCTCCGAGTTTCCAAACTTGTCACAGACAGAATGTCTTGATGAGGATATTCAGACATACGTTCAACATTTAAATGCCCTGCATGATGACTTCAAAAATAGATTTGAAGATATTCTGACGATGGAAATACCACTATGGATCATAAATCCATTTGATGAAACGGAAGTGGCGAATGTGGTATTACAAGAGGAGCTACTCGAGCTTAGCACCAATGAGAAGCTGAAGGTGAAATTTAAAAAAGGCTATCAAACATTTGGTTACAGGCAGAAATACCCGAAAAATATCCTGGGGCTGTGGGAAATTGCGAGAAAACTTTTGATAGCGTTTTTCTTCGTCATACCTTGTCGAAAAAAGTTTTAAGTGTCGTTACAAACCTATTAACGAAAAAAAAGGAGCAGATTGAACATCACAGAACGGGGAGATTTGCGATTATTCCTTACAAAACTGAAGCCAAATATTGATAATTTGCTGTCAATCCAACAAATACATCCCTCCCATTAAAATTATGACAATTTTTTTTTTTAATTGTTGATTTGCATTGATTACGGTACGTTATTAATGTTTAATTTTAATTCTATTAAGTCTGTAATCATATTATTTTAATAAATAGAACACAAGAAAATATTATTATTTTTCTTTTTATTTTTACCACTCCGAATTTAGGGTTGGAACTCAGCCACGACGCAAATTTCCATCGTTAGATCTAATCTTCACATTTTTTGACGAGTTTTTGGGAATATGGTAGAAATTTAGCAGCGGGGGGTCCACCGAAACCAGTAAATTTTTGAAAGTGGTCTACGAGAAAAAAAAGTTTGGGAACCTCTGAAGGATTATTAATAATGCAGTAAAAAAATCATTTGAAATTGCACAGATATAGCAATGTTTGATTTTATCGTTTCTGGGGTATCACCACGAGTATTGGCCCGAGCTTGGACCTCGAAAAACTTGTGTTCTTTTCTTTAGGTTAAGTTTTCAAAGTGCGTTTTTTGAGCCTAAAATGTGAATAACGCCAATTAGTATATGTCGGCATCAATTCAAATAACCGCTGTTTACGTGCAAGTTGAACTTGCACAATTGGTGTTCCGTACGTTGATTGCTTTTAAAATAAAAAATGTTATTACGGTGCTATAAAATGATCAGTGACTTCACAAAACACACCTCAAATCAGTTTTCAACAAAGTTTGTTTCCAGTCTTTACTGAAAATTGATGACCTTGAAATTTTTGTTTTTTTATATACCAGATAAATTATTACAGGTAATGCACTCGCGATATTTTCGTTCAATCTACACCCCCTGGAGAATATTCCAGAATTTTTTCAAAATTTTTTGGTCAATACATTGCGAGATAAGATGGACACGATTTTTCAGCATTTTTTAAATATAATACAACAAAATGCCAATATTTCATATATGTATATAGATATATATATATTATATATATAATATATATATTTATATAAATATATATATATATATATATCTATATATATATTACACTCGTGTTTACAATTTCAGTTACACCATACTCCTAACCTACTATCAAAAAATAATGTTTTTCACTTCCATTTCAGCACCCCAAAAAGAACCCCTTAATCAAAATTGGTCGTCAAAACTACCACGGTTAGCCAGCATTCCTTTAGTATTACCAATTACAACTTCTATGACAAAATTTCGGGGAGAATATCGTGTGACAGCCAAGACAGCACAACACCGAAGTCATCATTATAATGTTTCCTAAGGAACACTAAATATGTTAATTCTGCAAATGAAATTTCCAAAAAATCTCAGTTTTTATTCGCTCAAGTGAGTCCATAAAGCCTACAAAATTTTAAAAAACAACAAAAAAATCTTTTTTTTTTTTCACTATATTTACAAGTCGACTTGATAATTCTCGCGAGAATATGCCATTTGTTATAACAAAAATACCCTGAAATGTTTGACTCATGGGATGTTGAACCCAAGTGGGCACAATTGAATTTGTTTATTTTAAAATTTAAATACGCCCGCCATTTTTAAGCCATTTGGTGGATTTTTTGATTTTCTAAATTTAGGTCCTCGACGCCAACCATCCAAGGCCAATAAAAAAAATTTTTTGGGAGTTATTGTGTTAACCGGTTGAGAAGTGTTGTTTTACATTTGGTTTAAGTTAATCAAAATAACGAACAAATGCATTTTTCCCTCATATTTTGGATACCAAAAATGCAAATTTTTTAATCACATCGCCCGGCGTAAAAATTGCAAGGACCTTTATTAAAAAAATAATCATTTTGGATAAACAATTTTGTTTTCATACTGACAGAAAAACGCATATTGTCGTTTATTTGAATAATAAGCAAATATAAAAAAGAAATCTGATTTCAAATAACTCCAAAAAAAATGTTTTTAATGGCATCGGGAAAGCTGGCGTCGAGCTCACTAAATAAATAAATGTGTATAAAAACCGGTTCAAGTGCACAGTTGAACTGGTTGGCTCAAGTAGTGTTCCGTACGTTGATTATTTTTAAAATAAAAATTTTTGTTAGGGTGGTATAAAAATCGCGATCAGTGACTTCACAAAACACATCCCCAAAGTTTGTTTCCAATCTTTACTGAAAACTGGATATGACCTTGAAATTTTGTTTTTTTTTAATATACCAATAAAATTAGTAAAGGTAATGCCACTGTGATAACTTTCGTTCAATCTAATTACCCCATGGAGAATATGTCCCAGAATTTTTTCTGTAAATTTTTTGATCGGTACTTTTCGAGATAAGGTAGGGGATCAGCGATTTTTTAAAAGTAATACAAGAACAATGTGCTCTGCAAGTATTACATTAATCGTATATATATATATAAAGAATATATATTATAGTATATATATATACTGATTTAATATATATTCGTATGATATATATATTTAAAATATTTCGTACCTTTTTCACAAGCTTTCCTGTTGGCAACCACACGTCACGGATTTTTCAACCTCGTCAAAACGAATCCGCTTAAGTCAAAAATTTATGTTTACGGTGGTATATAATGATTAGTGGACTTCACAAAACACACCCCAAATGGTTTTTCAAAACAAAGTTTGTTGCCAATCTTTACTGAAAATCTGATGACCTTGGTTAATTTTTGTTTTTGTTTTGTAGAGTACCAATATAAATATATTAAAGGTAAATTGCACTCGTGATAGATTGTAACGTTCAATCTACACCCCGTGGAGAATATTCCAGAATTTTTTCGCGAAATTTTTTTGATAAGTACTTTTCGAGATAAGGCCAGGCCCGGGGACAGCGATTTTTTTGCGAATTTTTAAAAATAATACAAAGAAAAGTGAAAGTGCGCGCAAGTATAATATTATATATATATTTTTTACTCGTGTTTTCACAAGCTTTCATTTGACACCACACTCGATGACCTAGTACATTTTTTTTTTACACTTCCGACTTCACCCCCCAAATACTAACCCCTTAAGTCAAAATTTAATTCTCAAAACTACATGGCTCTGATGAGGCCATCAATTCCTATATTGTTTCACCTTTCTATGTCAAATAGTTTCGGAGAAAATGGGGTCATTCTATGTGTGACAGACAGGACAGACAGACAGACACCGAAGTGATCTTATAAGTGTTCCGTACGGAACACTAAAAAAAAAGATCTATTTTGGATCAAAAGCATAAATGCAGGGCAATTCAAATTTTAAATTACAAATTTAATTGCGGCCACTCGGTGTTCAATATTTTTGATCAAAATTTCAGGGTTATTTTTGCTACAACAAAAGGCATATTTCTGAAAGTAGCTTCAAGCCCGATCTGAGTTTCGTTTGATTTGCACTTAGTCGACATTTTTGTACAATAAATGAAAAATGAAAAAAAAACATTTTTTATTCGCTTGATTGATGTTCAATTTATGAGCTATGTACGTTCTCGGAGCGACTTAGGAAAATGACGGGGATTTTTTGGAGAATATGAATTACGAAGCGTTTGGTTTTTTTTTCTTTGTGTCGCGATCCGACTTATATATCTGGAGTTATTCACATTTTGGAGCTTAAAAAAAACCGGTCAAGTCGCAAGTTGACTTGCGTAATTAGAAGTCCCGTAATTTGATTTGCTTTATATATAAATAAATTATATTAACGGAGGTATAAAATGAAGCAGTATACTTTGCGGACAAAAAGCAGCACCTATAATAGAGTTGTTAAACATAGTGTGTTGCAAATCTTTACTGAAAATTGATGGACTTGAAATTGTTTTGCTTTTTTTTATTATACCAGAATGAATTATGAAAGACTGATACTCATGATAATGTTCGTTAAATCTACATCCCCGTTGAGAATATTCCAGAATTTTTTTGTCAAAATTTATGATAAGTACTTTGCAAGCATAAAACGAGGGTGAGAGCAGCGATTTTGTCGCGACTTTTTAAAGAATAAGAAACGGGCGCGCAAGTATTACATTATATATAAATATATATATAATTTATATATAATATATTATATATATATATATATATATTTATTACTCGCGTATCCACAACCTTCCTATGGACAACACACTCACAAGTGACCTAGTAAAAAAAATTTGTTTTCACTTCCGATATTATCAACCCCCAAAACTGACCCCTTAAGTCAAAATTTAACTTGCAAAACAACTACATGGCTCCCCTTGAGGCCATCAATTCCTATATTATTACCAAATTTCAACTTTCTATGACCAAATAGTTCGGAGAAAATCGGGAACCGCCCTTGTGACAGACAAACTCACCGGGGGGGAAGTGATCTTATTAAGAGTTCCGTACGGAATCACTAAATCGCGTTTTGGAAAACTTAAACATTGTTTATAAACAAAAGATCAACAAATTTTTCGATGCCCAAAACCTCAGGACAATACTCCTGGTGATACCCTAGAGAGGATAAAATCATAATAAAGCTGTATCTAAAGACTATTGCCTACTATATCATCATTATTTTGACCTTTTTATAGCAGCATTAGCTAACATCCGGGAAATCCCTCAATTATCTTTGTGCAAAAACTAAAGCAGGAAAAGTTTCGAATATATCGTACGATATAATTCGTATCTCATCTCTGGGCGAAACGACGTTGAAGTGGCGAAGTACTATCAAGAGACCATTGCTAAACACAGAGGAAACGAATCGACTAACGTGGGTAAAGGAAAACATAAATCGAGACTGGAGTGTTTTTTCGTGATTTAGGAAGATTAAATATGTGATGTTTTTTTAACGAATACGTTACTTTGATTTGAAAGAGAGGAAAAAATGAAAGGTTGTAGTAGGAGCGGGAAGTGTTTTTTTTCTTTAATTTAAAATCAAACAATTACTGCACGTTTTTTAAAAAAGTTTTATTGAAATTTTTTCTGTTTTTACGTAACTTATCATTGATAATAAAAATTGAGAAAACCTACCAATATACAATTTAACTTTTTCTACTAAGATTCACAATATAAGTTTTTTCATCTCTTTTTTTAAGACCATTTTACATTGTTCATCTTTTAATACCTTTTCAACGTTGTGTTCAGTAATGGCCTATGACTGTCGCCTTATTTACAAGGAAAAAGCACTTTTACTTTTTTTTACGAGTAAAGAATGTCTCTATATGGCTGACCCTGTTAGTGGGGAGGATAACAATCACTCATTGTATTGTTTTATGGTTTAGATTTCGTGGCCACGAATACGGGCTAGCCATTAATTCTGGAGAATCAAATTTCACATGCACAAGCAATGGGTTGCATCAGTTAATTTAAAGCGGAGAGACTGGCCCTTAGATTAATCCCATATGTGGAACTGCCCGTTTCAATATATAAAATCTACTTAGTGTCGCCTTTACATGCTTTTCTTTTGCTCGCAAGCGCAAACTATACAATATTCTACACTTCGACTGTGCGATAGCCCGTAAGTTGCCAATAGTTTTCCCCGTACACATCAGTTAAAGGTATGTGGTAACAAAGATAATAAGGAAATAAGAGTTCATCCAGCGAAGAATAAATGTAAAATCAACAGCATTCAGTAACAAGGCGGAAAAGAAAAGTAAAAAATAAGCATTTTGGAAAAAAAAAGATATCAAGGCTGTAATTAAAAAAATTAAATCAAAGCATGTTGACGGAAAAATCTAAACCTCGTAATAATGGCTCTTCGTAATTGAATATAACCACTGTGGAAAATTAAAAGGGTAATAGTAATCTCACAACCAAGAAATAAAAAAGTTACAAAAAACCAGGTGGTATTTTACCACCAAGTTCCCTATTTGCTGGATTGTAGTGCCTCTCGGAAGCACTCAGTTGGCTGGTGCGGCTGGAATAGCTAAAAATGACTGATGAACCAGCAGCCAACAAAAGCGCAACTTGTCCAAAATCAACGTCACAATCAAAACATGGAGGCTCTAACAATGGGAAAAGAACTCCACTTCATTACCCTACTGAATCTGGATTTGCTTTATTTTTTTCGACCCATAGTAATCAGGTTGAAAAAATTACCGATAGTCCTACCTAAACACCGAGATTTTTCCATCATGAGATTTTTCAATGTTAAGTAATAGGTTCCCTGAAAATAGGCGATGTTTTGAGGAATCTTAAATTAAGTAAAACTGCGGCGTAAAACATGTACAAAAGAAAAGATTTATTTTTTCTCCGTTTTCTGAAAGTCTGATCGTTTTCAAGAAAAAAATATATCTAAACCAAAATCATATTATGAGGAAAAGAAAAGCAACATTGCGGAAAATAGGGCGTATAAAAAGAATGACAAAAACAGGACTTAGTTTAAAAAATCATGAAAAAATGTCCAAACTGAAAAAAGAAAGTGCATGTTTCTTGAACTTGCGCCAACGGTTTTGCGCGATTTTTATATAATTAATGATGTTTACGAATATCATGCCTCTTATATAGTGGAGCAAAATAAATTTTGAAAAGATGCATGCTAAGATCGGCGGTGGGCAAATTAATGGTCCCCATGAAAAAAGGGCAATTGAATATCACTATCTCTATATCCTGTAGACTATAGTATAATACGTAGCAATATAAGTACCCAGTCTGTGGAAGCCCATTTTTAAAGTTATTTAAAACAAAGAAACTCGGGTTTGTTTAGTCTTGAGCAAATTGAGTCTAATATTTATCAGCGCGGAATTCAAGTCAATAAAGTTTTTAATAAAAGTACCATTGTGGCCACAAAACTCGGCATGTTGTTCACGGGAATCTAAGCGCCAAATTATGTTAGAAAACCCACAAAAGTGATCCTAAACTGTGAATTACATGTACGATTTCTTTAATTACGGCTGGAATGCACTGAAGTAATCGTGCCGTTTAAACAAAGCGTAGGCTATTGGGTCTCAGTCCTGGTGTTATTTTTAAAACATATTACTTTGCTTTTTCAGTTAACCGAAAATCATAGTGCCAGGGGCTCGCATATCCAGCGGGAGTAATCGCAACAATTTAATAATAATAATTTTGATTTTTCACTTTTTTTTTCCTGTTTATTCATTAATAAAGTTTATCCAAAATGGAAACTTTTAACAGTTTATTTTTGCTAAATTTATCTCACTTTCTACCTATAAAAAAATCACAATATTTAACAATAAAAAAATCACTTTTTCGAGCGATTTTTCTATTTTTCTTTATTTTTTTACCGTTACTATTATAAAGCTCTAGGTATAAATAGAAATAGTACCGTTTCAACAAAAACTTAAACCCATAAGGAAAAATTATTTTTTAAAAATATTAGTTTTATCGTCAAAAAAAAGAGACATGAGAAGGACTCGTATTAGTGTTGCTATCTGTCGAAATTAACAATATAAATAAAATTAATACAAATTACATTGCGTCGTTGTCATTTAAAAGTGGAATTGAATTTCTTCCCGGGGCTCTAGAGTCTCTTCAAAAGCGCCACCTTTTAGCTCTAAATTGAGGTGTAACGGCTCTTGTAATTAAGAAAAATTGTATTTTACAACCCTGTAAACAAAAGTAGACGCAAGCAAGAAGTTTATAACAAAACACCCATTAACTCCGCCCAAATCCGATTACTATAAACATCGGTCTCTGCGGTCTTTTGTTTAGCAGTGTTGCAAAATGGTGGTGCCCCCAACAATTACAAATGCTAGAACCTACATGAAAATAACCTGAAAAATCAGTTGTTAGGCGATGTTTGTCTGCAAGGCACGCCATGTTTCAATCCCGCTTTGCGAAACAGATCACGTCTACAACTGATTTTTCGGATTATGTTTACAGTAAGACCAAGTGTTATACCTCGTGTTGAAGGCTAAACGATGTCACTTTAAGATAACTATAAAAAAGCGGGGAAAAAATCCAAATCCACCTCGAATAGGTCCTGCAGCCGACCAAGGTATGGGTCGTGGTCGAGAAATAATTTGGTACACCAAACTATAGGCCGCCAAGTCCCTGAGCTTAACTTATTGAACAAAAGTATATTTTTCATTAAAAGTGAATCGTACTGTAATAAGTTGCGTTCCAGTTTACCGATTAAGGAACAGTTTGAGGAGTATCTCCGTCATTCAGTATGAGTATTAGAAAAAAATCAATGACAAAAATACTCCGAATTTACTCCATATCGGTGAACTGAAAACCTCATCAGTTAGAAAAAGAGTGTTCACGAATAGGGATCATCTCAAAATGACACAATTATCCAACATTTCACGTGCAATTGCGCGAAGGGATCTGTGAGGATTTTTACCTTTCGGCATTAAGTCCCTAATATCAGCCTAAAATTCACGCGTACAATTTCAAGGACTGATATGTAGTTGCTATCGCGCAATCGAAGGCGAAAACATCGGAAAACGTCATGCCAGTTTGTGATAATCTAAACTCAAAATTCACGAGCGACATCCCATGTTGCGATCTCGGCAACGAGAAGCTAACTTAATATCACCCGCAACGACTTCTCTTTTCAGTAAAACTGGTTCAATTTTGACAGCTAGCAACTGGCGACCTCTACAAAAAAACTCGACAAACCTAATAAGCTCTCTCCCCAATATCATTGTTTTAATCTAATAGTGGCGTTTATCTCGTCCTCTTCGGCTGTTTCTGGGCTCGTTCTGACGTATGTCGGGGGGCTTTTACTACGCACGCAGTCCTCTGTTATGTGGACCTCGGTTATACCGGAGCTAGGCACCTCGAAAAAACAAAATTTTTTTTTCTATTTTTTTTAGGTTCTGAATAATAAAGTTTCCTGAAAAAACGGAAATTTGGGAAAAAATTACATTTATACCGAAAAAAAACAACTCGTTATTTCACGTCGAAATGAACAGCATTTCCGTAAAGTCTTTATCGTGCTTGAAGAGACAGCAGTAGATCCTCCATCTCTGATCTAATAGTGTAGCATGTTGCTAATAATCGATGGAACGGACGGCAGGATTTATAGATAAATAGATCATTGTAAAAAAACAATTATTTTAAATTAGGATTAGGCCGTACCCTAAAATAAGTACATCAAAATTCAGTTTTAAGTTCAAACTACCCCCCGCCATTTTTTATGTGTGTGGTAGTGCCAAACCTAAAAAAACAAAACCACCACTCGATAAGATGCTGCTATTTACATAAACCTCACAATATAGTCGCGAAAGTGACGTCATTCGACAAGTAGCAATTGAGTCCTCTGTTCCCGCCTGTGAAAGCTGAAACAAATGATTTGCTGAATTTGTAGTGAAGACGCTGTGACGCATGAAGCGGGGGCAAAATTTGGTAGCAAGCAGCGATTTCGAAGCGGTGACTTTGATCATTCGGATCTTTAGTTCTGTGATGACGACAGGCCACACACACACACGGTGAAAACGAACTGTGAATTTTATGTCTTGTGTATGGATAGAAATGTTTTCGACGTGAAACCGCCATCCTTTTCAGAAGAGGGAATCCCCCGACTGCTAAAAAGTGATGGCGCAATGCATCGTGAATAGTAGGGAATATTTTTCTCGATCGAGATGTTAATGATTCGTACATCTAAGTGGTTTAAAACTGAAATATTTCAATTCCTTAAATGTTAAAGGACATACCATAATAGCTCTAAGCCTCTGGCCTCGGGCCGTTTTCCTTTCCATCGCAAGGGCCGGCTCTATAGCTTTAAGCGCCTCAAGTGTAAAAGGTCAGTTGGCATTGGTCCATACAAGCAGCCTTTGGTATTGAGGTATAAGCGCGTTTTTAGGTTCCGTTAAAATTCTCACTAACATGTTTTTGTCTAGAGGAGTGGAACGGGGTACCAGAACAGGGAACCTTCCTTCGGAATTCCTGTTAAAAAAGATTGGTTAAAAATTGTACAGTGCATCTCAAAGTAAATGGGACTTTTTATGAAATAGCCAATATTAGGAGCGCCATTAGATATAATATGCGTCGCATCTTTCACTGACATTAGGTCTGATTTTTATATAATCGACGAATTGAAGCTGAAATATTGCGCCGAAAGTTTGACCTGAAACTTTTGGTCACACAAAATTCGTGTGATTAGACCGGAGAAAAACATCGAAATTGTCTATGAATTCACCAAAAATAGCAGAAAATCTTCGTTACGATACCATGGAAATGGAATTAAATATGTCTAGGAACTTCAAATCCATCGGATTTTGACTGAGCTTGAAGTGCTAGGCACTGAGCAAGTGCTTAGCACTTTTTGTACACACCATAATTGACTGATGACCAAAAAATTGCTTCGGATTCAACAGTTGTAAAGACTTGATTAAAAAATCAAATAACGATGCAAGTGAAGTTGAACTTGCGCAGTTAGTGTTCCGTACGTCGATTGCTTTTAAAATAAAAAAATGTTGTAACGGAGTATAAAATGATCAGTGACTTCACAAAAAACATACCCAAATGAGTTTTTAACAAGTTTATTTCCAATCTTTACTGAAAATTGATGACTTGAATTCTGTTTGTCTTATATACCAGATAAATTATTACAGGTAATGCACTCGTGATAATTTTCGTTCAATCTACACCCCGTGGAGAATAATTCCAGAAGTTTTTCAAAATTTTTTGATAAGTACTTTTCGAGATAAGGCAGGTGGACAGCGATTTTTTCGCGATTTTTTTTTTAAAAATAATTACAAAAGAAAAGTGCGCGCAAGTATTACATTATATAAATTTATATATATATATATATATAAATATATATAGTATATATATATATATATATATATATATATATATATATATATTATTTGACATCATACTCGATTACCTAGTAAAAAAATTTTTTTTCACTTCCATTTTCACCCCCAAAACTAACCCTTAAGTCAAAATTTAACTTTCAAAACTACATGGCTTGATGAGGCCATCAATTCCTATATTATACCAAATTTCAACTTTCTATGACAAATAGTTTCGGAGAAAATCGGGTGTGACAGATGGACAGACAGACACCGAAGTGATCTTATAAGTGTTCCGTACGGGAAACACTAAAAAAGGACACACACTTCAAGTATTCAGTTCAAACTGATACAGGGAGTGGTGTGTACAATATGAATTCAAAACAAATAGCCAACATTCTGAAATGGTAACCCCCATACCGAAGAAAATCCGAAAAAAAAGGTCGTTGACAAGTTTAAAAATGATAACAAGTGATGTTTTTCGACAATTACAGGTACCATCAACGAACAACCTTCCATTTGCCAAACATTAATGTTTTTTATCTGGGGTGCTATAGCGTTATTGTCATGTAATTCGTCCATGTGCAATTACAATATCGTATAAGTGGAATTGTCAAACTGTACCAATAATCAATATCTCATTTTCAAACGCTTAGTGACTACCTTTCTGTCCAACAAAGCAAATTAAAGCATCACCATTCATCGTATTTCGAGTCTTAAAGGGACTAGGCTTGAATATAATAAATGAATTTTACCAAAATAAATAAATTTTTGTTCGCATTTGAAAAAGTCCTGTTTATTTTGAGGCACACTGTATATGTACCTAGTAGTAGTAAAAGTGAATTAAGCCCGAAAATGATTCTTTCGGGGATTTTTAATCACACCCAGGACGCCTCCACTACTATTTCCACGTAAATTGGAAAAATGAGAAATAAATACGATATTCAAATTTTTTCCAACCCACTAACCGAAAATAGCATGAAACATAATAAAAAAAGCAAAAAAAATGGTAAAACCTCACTTCATCAACCCTTAAATACCTAATTATCTTAGAAACTTACAGGTACACACACATCCGAAAATCATGAACTCTCGGGCAACTAGCTTTAAAGCCGCGGGCGTTTTCACGCTCGCCTCTGCACTTTGTGCACAGTGTAAGGGGGAGCTTCTGGGGCTAACAGGCTCGGCTACCCTGCCGCTCCGACTCGGTGCTCCAAAAAACCTAAATACTAAGTTAGAAAAAAAAGATATAAATATATATTCCCAAGCGGACTTATGGCATTGACGATCCTAAATTATTGTCTCTTACATGTTCATTATTTCTCCTTTGAATTAACCTCTCCTATACCATTTGTAATCTCCGCAGGCGAACAATATAATATGTTCGTCGGGTCGACCTGTATATATCCGCCCCCTCGAACTTTCTAACGAGGATTTTCGTTGTTCTGGAACGGTCACACACGGTGCCTTCTTTCTAACAGCTTTAGCAATTGCCTTTTTGTTCAACGTGCCACCTCATTCATCTCTAGGCAAAAAGATAGGAAGAATAAAGAATTTAAACTAATTTTATGTGCAATATTTCGAGAGTTGAGATTAAGAAGGTAAATTCCAAAGTAATCCAACATTTCATCACATCATACAAACATCAAATTTCTTCATAATAGAATAAATATTTGAGTCGATACCAGAATACTAAACTCAACTGGTGAATACCAAGGTAACTTGCCCAAATTTTGTTCTACTTTCGTCCGAGGAATACTATAACCAAATTGTGCTTTTCAACAATCTAAATCCAGAATCCTGCGAAACAAACGTATAATTTTCACCTAAAATAAGCTGGAAATTCTATTCGAATGCCTTATTTATACCGTCTCCCAAAATAGTCCCCAGTTGCTTTTTTTCCGGGCGGTGGGGAGCTTTGAACTAACGACGTAAACATTTTCTCCAGTCCCGTAACTTTTTAAACAGATGGTGTGTGTATTATGAAAAAAAGCCCCTTTGTTAAGAAAGGAGGGCGGCACACCGTAACGAGTCGCATTTTTTCATCGTGAGCCGTTTCTCGTTCGTGAAATCACGAATACTATAGTGAGGATTACCCGATAAGATAGGGCATATGAACGAAAAAAGGCTGTGTCCTTCTTGATGGTTGTAATATCATTTTGGATTTGCCCGTCGTTATAGTGCAAAGATGCCAAAGCAGGGAACATGGAACGAGATTCCTGTTGTTACGCTAAAGGGTAAGTGAAACTATGTTAATGACATTCAATTTTCCCTAGATGAACTACTTCCCTTAAGATTGGAGAAAAATTAAGAAAAAATAAAACAAAATTCAACTCCAAGCCCTCGCTTATAAAGATTCCTTTTGGGCAGTTCGGTAACACCGCGGCGCACAGCTATTCAACGGCGCCGATGCTCTATTCATAACATCACCAATGGGGAAGTAATGATTATGTAGTCAGAAACAGTGAATGAACGGAAAAAAGTCTTTTAAATATGTTCGTCTGCATTCGTTTAAAACGAAGATGTTCTGTCCTCCCATCGTTGAAGATAAGATAAAGAGAAAATTCGTATCATAGCTAAATGAAATCATTTGTTTATTACAATGGAAAAGGATAGAGATAGAAACTAAACTATCTTTAAGAGAAACTATTTTTACTACAGTTCTGTTTTAGAGAGACTAGACACAGGATTCACTTTAACACACCTGTGTAATAATTTCCCTATGACTGATTCTATATCTTTCTCCTACATAACCTGCTTGCGTCAATCGTGCAGTCGCAAATTGCAAAGGAACGTCTAATACATTGATCTATGGTTTTTTGCGCCAACAAAAGTTTTGCCTATAGGAAAAAAACAAATATTATCATATCATGTAGTATTAGAAACATCCTCGTTCTTTAAAAACATTTTCTTATAAAATATCTAAAACCCACTCTGATCCTGGTAGTCCCAACAATAAAATGGTTACTCTTCTCCAGTTTCAATTCCATGCCGTCGTCCGGTCCAAAATATCCAACGCGACCGCACTTTGCGAGTTGTCTGTTATAAGGTGGCTCCGTAAGACTAAATTGAAGACCCATCGGGCCCCTGTCCCATCCTGTTATATGGAGCAAATCTGCGTCTAAATAAAATAAAAGGATTGTTTGTAGAGAATAGAGCAGAAACAACAAAAACAAAAAGCTACTTAACAACTAAAATCATCATATTTTTTTGGAATTATTAGTGCTAACCTAAGTGACTTAACACTCATTGTGATTTTACAGTTTGAGAAAAATCTCAAACAAGTTAATTTTTGCATTTAAACTATTACAGTAATAAATATTGCTTGAGGCTCAAAAACATTTTAAACAACAAAATTTTAATTTTATCTTTATTAAAATGAGGATATTCAAATATTTTTCCCATTATTTTAAATGATGAATTTCAGCAAAAAATCTCAAAGAAAATTACAGTCTCAAAGTAGTGAGCAAAACCATTTTTTTTCCACTAACACTAATAATAGACCCTCTTAAGTAAAAGGACTTAAAAAATAAATCTTTACTCACGATACCCTATCTACTAATTAGCCCTCTAGTATGTTATAAACTAATTTATTACTTCCAAAGTGATAAAAATCTGTATTTTTTTTATCGGTCTAGGACACGTGCTGCAGGGAAGTCCCTAAAGCGCTCCAGGAGCGGCACGTGTGCGGAAAAAGCGATTCACGTTGTTCTTGAATCGCTGCAAACTGTACTCGGTGGGAAACACAGCCCCGGGCAAATTATTCCTGCTTGAAAAGCGTTGTACGCGGAGTAACAAGCTGAACCTCATATGGATGTGAAGTATTAGCGCGACGTGTTTTTCTAACATGCACCGCTCTGGGAAGAATTAAGCGGGCTACATCCTTCAAACACTTTCTATGAAAATACTTGTAGAACAGACTCAAGTCGCCAACCGTTCCTCGATGTTCCAGCGAATCAAGGCCGCCGGTCAGTTCTGGGTGTCCAATCAGACGAACAGCTCTTCTATGAACAGAATCCAACAAATGCAGTGTATGTTTGGGAGCGGAGCCCCAAACATGGGAGCATATTCCATAGTTGATCGAATTTGAGCTTTGTAAAGAATTAACAGTTGTTGTGGAGTGTAAAGCTTTCTGGTTCGAAATAATATTCCCAACTTTTGAGAAGCTCTCCTTGCTATGCCTGCAACATGTTCATGCCAGGACATATTTGCTCCCAAATTAACGCCCAACAAATTGATTGACGATGCTAGCGGAATGGAGTGCCCCGACATAACTATGTCGTGTTCAGCAACGTTAACTTTTTTAGAAAAAACTGCCGCCTGGGTTTTTGTAGCGTTAAATTCCGCTTGGTTACTATCACCCCAACATAGAATTTCTTCTAGGTCTTTGTTAAGTTGAACGACCTCCTGCTGTCTGCAGATATTCGCCTGAGTAGCCGATGTCCAAGCGTTCAAAGTGAATGAAGAGATAAGCGTACTGTTATCTGCAAGCTGTGGATTAGATTCTCGTCTTTTCCAGCAGATCGTTAATGTAAATGAGAAAGATAGTAGGAGACAGTATGGAGCCTTGGGGCACTCCGGCTTCTATAGTGAAGGTGTTAGAAAGAAATCCGTCGACCGCCACTCGTAAACGATGCTCTCTGAGGAAACATGAGAGCAACAAACGGAACTTTTCAGGGATACCACAAGAGCATAGCCAACAGTTCATCGTGCCAAACACGGTCGAGTACCTTGGATATGTCAAGAGCAACCGCTCGAGATTCTCCAAAGCGTTCAATTGCGTTGTTTCAATATGTGTTATATAAGTCAGAATATCTCCTGTTGATCTATGTTTACGAAAGCCATATTGGTGATCGCTAATAATGTTGAATGCTACTCTGTAGAAAGTAATACAGTCAGTCTAGTAAGAATGTATCCCCTATAACTTGTAGTCGGTAAAAGAAATTGCTTTTTGTAGGTTATTGTTGGCACCCCTGTAAACAATGCTTTGTGGAAAGAGATTCATCTCTAACCTTATTTATGATTAAATAGTACATTATCCAACATGAGTGCTGGATATGCTTAGCGCTTTGAGGATGTGTTCCCATATAATAATCCAGAAGAACAGACAAACGACACGCGTGGGCAGAGGAAAACGTAGATCGAGACTGGAGCGAAGTAATTTTTTCATACTTGGGTTTATATTATCACTTCGCTTGCTGGTCAATTCCCACTAACCAATTAGTTCAGCGCACCACAAAACGCTCTGTGAGATTCATGTTTGGAGATGCCTTTCGGAAAAAGGTTTTGGAAGACCCTTCATTTTTATCTACAATTTGAACGCTGAAAAAATAGTCCAAATTTACAAGAAGGCATTAGGTCCGACTACCAAACGGTGGTTTGTCGATAAAAATGAAGACTGAATTCTTCAAGAGGATAACAACCCCGAATATCGCAGTAAAACGTGTAACCAACTCGATCGAGAACGCGCGCTCATACATCAAGCAGAAGCTTCATAATAAAAAGGGTGTAAACAGTAAAGTAGCTGTCCCGGCAAATTCGGACAATTTGGAAATCTCTGCCCATCATCGACGCTGATGGAGACTGGACAAACTACTAGATCATTAGCATTTTAATGGCAATCCCTTACTGTCGAATGATGTGAAAAACTTTTGAATAAATACGTTTTTAATGAAAAATGCACGACACGTTCTGACTTGACCGACTGTATGCATAAGTTTTACAAAAATGTTTGGGAAAATCTAGTAATACTCACTGGAAATGAAATATAAAACTACAAACAAAGCATGAAGCAGCTCGGTAAAAACAAACAAAATTACTCTATGGGTCATGTTGTGATGAGGACCTTGCTCCATAACAGCCATATCTTGTCTACTGCTATTGATAGGATTTGGAGTATTATTATATATCCTTTTATAATGATTATATACTGCAACTGACAACACCTACAGGCAAAAAAAAGAAATAAGTCTCGAATAGAATATTAAATAGTTTCCTTTTACACTGTAACTGTACATAAATGAACATATTTATGGAAGCAGGGATAGATGGGAAGTACGGAATTCTGGCAAAGGTAGGTGGGTATCGAAGTTAGTTATGCCACTACTTGCATGAATTTATTTATAAGGGAGTTTCTCTGTGTGACGGCTTCAAAAAATCAATTTTTTTTATATACTTCTAGAGAGAGTATACTGTAAAAATTTCAAATCGAAATTCTAAATATTTACGATGTTATAGCATATAGAAGAGAGAGCTCTATTGTTCTTTTGGTACCTTTATACCTGTGTTGAAAATGAAACACATGAAGAAATGAAAGGTATACTGTATGCAGCAGCCATAGTTGATTAGTGTAAGCATAAGTTTTCTAGAAAAAATTAGTTACAAAAACTCAAAACGATTTTTTAGCAGACAAAATCCTATCTATCCCATGGGGCTAAAAATTTAACATGTTGTTCTACATATAATTAGTTATCGGACCACGTAGAATTTTATTAATACTTTTTAAATTTATTTCTTGATTTTCAACAAAGATAATCACAATTTTTGAACCTTTTTTTTACAAGTCTGCCATTTTGGTTACATAAATATCTAATCTTACGTAACCCGATAGAGATATGTTTATTGACAAAATAATTAATCTGGATATTTGCTACAGATCATTACAAATGGAGATGTGCTTCCCCACCACCACCACATCCTTTTTTTTGAGGAGATCACTTTGACAGCAAATAACATGAACAAATATTATTTATTTTAAAGATATACATATTATATATAAATATATAATATATATATATATATATATAATATATATATATACATATACCATATACATATACATATACATATACGTAACATATACATATAACATAGACATTTACATATACATATAACATATACATATAGAATAAAACATATATATATACAATAGACATATACATAGAAAAATATAGATATATTTAAAATAAATATACATAATACAAATATCATATAACAAATACAGTCTATACAGATATATGATATTTATATATATATAGTACCTATATATATATATATTTGATATATAATATATATATTAGTATTTATAAAGTTAATGTAATTATATATAACATAATATAAGATATAAATATAAATATATATAATATACTATAAATAATATCATATATATATATATAATATATGACGGAGCAGTTTTGAAAAGACCGAGCAAAAATAAAAACCTACCTATAACGTGTTTCTAGGGCTAAACCTTTTTTCATTTTTCCGACATAGTCACTCCTTTTTAGGCATTCTACACGTCCGTCTACACGATGTTCAGGCAGTTTATAGTTTGATGTCCCTTCCGAAATAATGGGAACTTTGTCCCAGTCTGCAAAATATCCATTAGTGAGCTGCATTCACCTCCTCGATTGAATTAAATCATTGTCCAGCCAGCCATTTCTTCAAATTGAGGTACAAATAGTAGACCGAGGAAGCACAAAGTCAGGAGAATAAGGGGGATGTGAAAAGAGGTTGGAATCCTTATTTCCATCCATTAAGTTTGCGCGACCACGACAAACTGCTGAGGTGTGGGCTGGAGCGGTGTCGTGATGGAAAAAGAGGAACATTCTTTGTGCGCCCAATTGCGGGCATTATTCTTAGCAGCTCGGTTTTCCCAGAACAGTCAATAACGATGAATACTAGTCACTCTGTAATAGTTTTAACCCTTTTCCCAGATAGTCCGATGAGGAATTATCCCTTGCGATTCCTCAAAAGACAGTCGCCCATAACCTTTCCGGCCGGAGGAGAACGGTCTTCCGCGCTTTTGTGGTGCAGGTTTCCCCTCTTGATAAGTCCATTTGTTTAGCGATTGGGTTGTTTTGTCTCAGGAGTAATGAGTAAATTAGTATTCCATGTTTTCATCCAACAGTGCGACGAAACGACGCATATAGAGTCCTCATCGTCCGATTCTTTCTGGAACAGCTGCAAACCATCCTTGCAATTCCACTTCAACATCAAAGTTACGAGTCCGTTTTATGGTCAAGCTGTAAACAATAACGCGGCAACTCCACCTATCTTGCGATGAGACTTTTCTCACATAGTCCAAATTATATAGACAAAAATCTTATGATACCCGTTCATCGAGAAGCCCATCTAGCAATTAGCAATACACACGCACCTATAACTACGTCGCTGTACAGCCATTCACATATATCTTGGATTTTGAATCAATTATTATCTTGAGTCGACGTAGACCGTGTTCCACAGCGCCGTCCCCAGAACGTTCAGACGTCACTGTTGTGCCCCTTACTGGCCAGTCCGAAAATTTTGAAACCTACTTATAAATCTGTTTCTTAATCTGAAGGTTGCAAAGTCACCATAATGTTTATCAAGCTTCTCTTTAGTCTCCCTGCGAGCGTCATTTGGCCTTTCATAAAGTTATATGTTTACTCAGCCAATAACCAGCGAAAGTTTTCTCTTTTCGTCCATTTTCGTGAAAATTCACCTCGACTACATTTCCCCTTGAATTTCACCAACGAATGCCAAACACAAAGACAAAGACCAATAATGGCTGGATACGTGGTGTGCGTTCATTCAAGAGATGCTACAAACTAAAATTATGACCTCGATACGCGCCGGTGGTGCCATCTTCTCTGAACATTGCACAGACTATTCAAACCCGGCCTCTGAATACCTATATAAAAAAATATAATAATTATTATATTAATAAAATAATATAACTATAATATATATAATATGTATTATACTAGCCGGGCCCGCGCCACCGCTCGCGTGACTTGATTCACTACTATCGTCACTGCTTATTCCTTATGTTACCCAACGTAATAAATATTTCCATTATTTCTCCTTATCTCCCAATATGTTCTCCTTATTTCCCCATTATCTCTACATAATTTCCATTATCTAGGCTTATCTCTGCTCATCTCCCATTATTTCTCCTTATCTCCCATTATTTCTCCTTATCTCCCATTATCTCACCTTATTTCCCATTATCTAGGCTTATCTCGACTTATCTCCCATTATTTTTCCTTATCTCCCATTATCTCACCATAACTCCCATTATCTAGACTTATCTCTGCTTATCTCCCATTATCTCTCCTTATCTCTAATTATTTATACTTATCTCCCATTATCTCACCTTATCTCCCATTATCGAGGCTTATCTCGACTTATCTCCTATTATTTCTCCTTATCTCCCATTATCTCATCTTATCTCCCATTATCTAGGCTTATATCGAATTATATAGAACATATGTATAAATTTATAAAAACACGTAAATCTATAAGTGGTTCTCGAGTGTAAGCGCACTAGTCGGACAAACAGACAGACAGAGAGACTTGATTTATATATATTGTATTCTTTGGCTACATCATATTTGTTCCATATTTAATGCGTTAAGGGGGGGGGGGATTGCAAGAGAAGCGCGCTAGCGGCAAACTTTTCTCCAACTTGATTCACTATGTACCGTCACTGCTTATTCCTTATGTTCGGACCTAACGTACCTAAAATATGATCCTATAACCTGGCCATGAGAAACATAATGGTATGTTTTAAAAAAAAAAGCACGTAAGATCGGATAAGGAGGTTCTTTCCAGTGAGTAAGCCATACTAACAGTACGGAACAGACAGACAGACAGACGGATAGAGAGACAATGCATTTTTATTTATATAAAATAGATAGATGCTCTGCTAGCATACATGATATTGTTTTCCATATTTTAATTGGTTTGGACTGTGTATGCAAGAGTACGCGCTAGCGGCAAAACTATTGTAGACTTCAATTACTATTATTGGCACTGCTCATTCTTATGCTACCTATCGTGATAAAATATAACCTAGAACCTGGGCCGGAGAACATATGTATGTTTTAAAAAAAACAGTATCGAAAATCGGGATACGGAGGTTCTGGCCCAGTGATCAGACGCCACTAACGGACAAAAAGACAACAGAGATCCGTAGGCTTTTTTATATAGTATTAAAGATGTAATAAAATAGTATACCGATAATCTGGGTCAGAGAACAAATGTATGAAATTCAAAAATTCACGTAAAGACGGATAAGTGGTTGTCGAGGGATACGGCGCATTAACGGACAGACAGACAGACAGACATACATTTGCATTGTTATATATAGGTATAGATATAGATTATTATTATTATTATATAACCTGGCCAAAGAATTATATGTATGAATTTAAAAAAAGACAGGTAAATCGGATATAGAGTGGTTCCCGCGCGTGATAAACGCACTAATGGACAGACAGACAGACAGAGAGGACATTTTGCATTTTATATATATTATAGATTATATAACATTACAGATATTCTTTGCTACATAATATTGTTTCATATTTAATGGTTTAGGGGGTCTGTGTATTGCAAAAGGCCAATACGCGCTAGCGGCAACTACTTATTTCCGACTATCATTCACTAATTTTAAGTCACTGCTCTATTCCCTTATGCAACCTATCACGCGCAATAAAAAATAGCCTAATAACCTGGCCAGAGAAACCATATGTATGTTGTAAAAACAAAGAAGTACTGTAATTCGGACTAAGTGTGCCTTCTCCCCTCCTCAGTGATAGGCGGCACTAACGGACAGACAGACAGAGAGAACGTTGCACATTGTATTTCATTATTATACGAATACGATATAACATATACTCATTACATTTTTATATATATCTATATATATATATATATATACTATATATATATATATATATATAATTATATATATACTATACGCATACAGATGTATCGCTCCATTTATAATGAAAACTAATTTTTTTATTGTAGTTTAGGCGCTAATGCTCTATAAAAAGGAATAATAATAAATTATTAAATTTAACAGAAAACATTCAAAGGAAAATAAAACAAGTCACACTAAAGTTATTATTATGTTGGTACATCTACGGAGTCATAAAATGAATAACATTAAAATACGTAATTTATACAATAAAATAAGTAATTTTCGTTTGTACAATTTTACTTGAAAAAGAAACTGATGTCACAATTTGATCATCAGTTAATATTTTTCTCATCATTAATTCATTATCTGCACATACATATTCTTCAAAATTGGAGTAATTAAACATCTTTTTAATCTTGATTTCTACTGTACTTTGTTGAATGTCAACATCATAAACAAATTTCTAGACAATCAGTAGGATTCTTCTCGATGTTTTTTAATCCACTGAGTCAACAGTTAGTTTCATCATCCTGGTCATATTACATTCATTCCTTAAAAAATCCTCCATGCTTAAAATCAATTTGCAATAGTTTCTCTATTGACTTTTTGCTAAGCCATATGGATAAAGTTTATACTGTCCAAAAGATGTTACAGAAAACATGTTTACCTTTATTGATTGTCTCTAACAATTTTTCATAAGTAAAAATCTTTCTTAATGACATTTTTAAAGAAATGTATCACACCTTGATCCATAGTCTGGAGTTTTTTGCACTTGTGTTTGGAGGCATAAAAACCAATTTTATTTGCTGTAGATCAACTTCAGGGTGTGCTGGAGAGTTGTCAATCAAAAGTAATATTTTTCTGTTTGGAATTTTAATTTCCTTGTCCCATTCAGACCACAGTTCGTTTCTAAAAATTTCTGATGTCATGCAGGCTTTAAACTGTTTGAGTTTGTACTTTACTGGAAATGTTTGTTTTTAAAACTCCCCCAATAAGTTATAAAACTGTCTCAAAGTTCCCGGCCTTATGATTGGCCCCTACTCACTGGATCAACTAGCAGTCATAGTCCCCTCCTGCAGTTTCTCCGACTATCGTACCCCACTGTTATTATGTCGCTTTTTAAATCGTTCAATCGCAATTTTCTAGAATAGTTAAACTCTGTGTTCTCCTATTTTCCTTTCCTAATACACTAACGCCCTCTTGTAAAGGAGTAGAGAGAGTAATAAGTAACTATGGTGCGAAGTTGTTTGTAATTAAACCATTTAAGGAGTCCCTTTATTAAAACTTGGTCATGTCGTAGGATTTTATTACTAAAGTTTTCTTATTATTTTATCGGACTGATAAGATTTCTATGGCCTCGCCTTCAAATATGAAAGAAACCGTAGTATTGAAGTTAAATTCAACCGTTTGCAAACATCACATTCGTTAACTCCAAAATAATTAAGAGTTGTTCCTGTACGGAACACTAATACTAAAGCACTTCGGGTCAGTCCGTAATGGCCTATACGTCGGTCACAACACCTGATTAATACGTCCAAAAACTACTTGTCATAGAAAGTTGAAATTTGGTAATAATATAGGAATTGATGGCCTCATCAGGAGCCATGTAGGTTTTTGAAAGTTAAATTTAGCCTTATTGGGTAGTTTTGGTGGGTGAAATCGGAAGTGAAAAAAAACATTTTTTTACTAGGTTAATCCGGAATGTGGTTGGTCAAATGACAAGCTTGTGAAAACAGAGTAAAAATATTATTAATGTCTATTACGCGACATTTCTTTGTATTATTTTTATAAAATCGCGAAAAATGGCTGTCCACGGGGTGTAATTGACGAAAATTATCACCGATGCATTAACTTTATTAATTTATCATCTGGTATATAAAAAATCAAAAATTTCAAGGTCATCAAGATTTCAGTAAAAACTGGAATCAAACTTAGTTGAAAACTCATTTGGGGTGTGTTTTGTGAAATCACTGATCATTTTATACCTCTGTAACAAAATTTTTTATTTGAAAAGCAATCAATGTACGGAACACTACTTGCACAAGTTCAACTTGCACTTGACCGGTTATTTCCTTATAATATCGTGTTTGTCTTTTAAAGTAAACGCATTATGTTTTTGTGTACTCATTTTAAAATCAAAACTTAAACATTCACTTTGCCGCTTTGATCAAATATGCATTAGAACCACATAACACAAGAAGTGAATTGAAAATAATACTGCTCGAACTATCGACACGGTGGAAACAAGTAGAATAGGGCTTCCCAGAGAGTTTCGGTGAATTCTCTAGATCAAGTCGCATAACAGAGAGTGGCAAGTTTGGTTTACTTTATCCGGAAGTTTGTTATAGTTAGGTTCATTGTAACTGATAAAAATTTGCATTGGTCTTATGGAAGTTTTTTTCGTGCATTATTAAATATTTCATTTTAACTGGAAATTTGCTATAAATGAGTTCGCTATAAGCTGACTTCACTATATATATATAATACACTAATATATAATAATAGTTTAAGATGTCAATGATAACATACAAAAAAATTGAAAAGATGTATTTTATTTTGTTATGAAAAAAAATTCCTGAAATAAGCTTCAAATTTTACCGGTCACACTGAGAAACCCCCCTTAAAAAAGAGTAAGACTATTTCACATTTACCTTTTTGGCTTGCTCTTGACCAACAACGTGTTTATTCAAATATTCATAAATTTTTTTAGGAGGAGGAGGGGGTTTCCTGTAAGTTCCATTTTTAAAATCCACTCCCTCCTTCTTTTTACTGTCAACTTCACTTAGAACTACGAAGAAATGGTGGCATTTTTCACACTTTACAAACCTAAATTGAATAAAACAAAATAAGCATGATAATCTTGCAGTCACAGATATAACAATGATGTAAGGTAAAATTAAAAATTTTTTTAAAGTTGTTACCTCGTAGAGCTAACGAATGTTTCTACGTGTGTACAAGGGTCACCGCACTTAGGGCAAGAAAGTGTATTTTTATTTTTTCCACTGCCTCCACTGCTGGCAGTTGTACTGCTGGGGGGTGGGGTAGTATTTGTCGGCGGTTCTCCCGCGCCAATAGTTTTTAGAAGTACTACGCTTGTTGATATTGTTTACTTGGTTGTATGGGTTTTTGGTAGATAGTGGAGAGTATACCTAAAAAAAAACTTATGAATATGATGCCTTGGCACATTTACCCTTTTACTTTTTTAAAAATTAATTTTGTGGTTATAAATAGCTCCTACAATCTAAGGAAAAAAAAAATTCTCATTGAATACATTTTTTAAGAACTGTATTAAAAATATAAACACAGTTACAAAATTGGTTCAAGTGCAACTTGTACATGAATAAAATAATTAAAGAAAAAGACATTGAGAAAGCTCAAGGTAATCATTTATAAGTGAAGCAGTTAGTAGAGTCAGAATGCCAAATGATTATAAATGTTGCAAGAACAACAAAAATACAGAACTTCTTAAAAATATAACTTATACTACAGAAAAATGTAGTCTGAAGTATGCTGCATTATTAAAACAAGATTTTTTTTAAGTCCAAAGTAAATAAACAATTTTATTGTATTTAAAATTTGCCAGTCATACCTCACACCATTTGAATACAAATTTGTATAGATAAGATAAAACATATTAACACAATTAGATACAAAGTAGTTTGACTACAAAAATTAAATATTTATACCTGATTAATCAATTTATGGAATAAAATCACAATAGTACTGTCTGATATATGCTCTAATAAAGTAAAATAAATAAAAATAGCTATAAGTCAAAATAATAAGGATACAACTAACAAGAGTGATTAATCTGATTTTACAACATAACAAAAAGGCTGCCAAAAAGTATTTGAAGACATAGACAGGGCTCCATGCCATTCAAAACAATGATCCATACAATTTATTCGTAAAATTCAGTCAAAAACAGAATAAATTCTGCCAGTAACTGCATACAAATAAAAATAAAAAATGAAAGGTGTACTTTCACTACTTCCTTTTCTTTTGAGGTAAATTATAGATAAAAAAAAAGTGCAAGTAATTGATTATTAGATCAATATTGAATAGAAGAGAGAAAATATAATAGTCTTGAATAGATGGAATACTAAAAATAGATAAATATTCGCAAATGTGCCTGATAAGTTAAAAAAAAACAAAATAATTAGCTTCTTTAAACGTTTAAAAGAAAGATTGTTTGGTAAAACAATCATTACGAAATCATGCGAACTGTTATTACAGAACTATTTAATAAACGATATTATCAATAATGTAGTAATATTTCTAAAATAAAATCAAAATTTCGTTTAACTGCATGTTTCCATATCTTACCTTGCTGAAGCTTAGTATTTCTTGCTGCAAAAGCATATTTTCCAGCTGTCGTGAGGCTGCATCGTACACTAGACATTTCGGAACAATATCCAACAGAGCGATATAATTTTTAAATTAAAATAATTAAATAAATCGTATGTTTTTAACACGTAGTCCTTCGGAGCGATCAAGGTCTCAAAATGACATGACGCAACTTGCTTTCAATACGTCTATTTTTCGACAGGATTAACTGGTTTTGGCACTGCTTGAAAGGTTTTTTTTAATAGCTGATTAGTTAGTTTAGTTATTCGGAGAAATAAAATCACTAAAATTTTGATTTTAAAACTGTGAAAATGTGGTTTAAACTGGCATATCACTGATGAAAATGTTTATTTTTTGAGAAAATTGACAGATGGTTGGATGTCAAAGTGACGTTTACTGATTGCTATTGGCGACACCATGCAGATAACAATGAAAACTTCTCAGTTTAGATTGTTATTTTCGGGGTTATCTGTACACTAACAAAGTAATGACGTCAATTTTTGGTTGAATATCGCTAAAACCTGCCGTAACCGAATGGAAATTTGAAAAGCAGAAAATGAAACAAATTGGGAATCCCTGGTATGGTATCCCTGATACCAAATCAATTTGATATCAGAGGACAAAATATAAAAAGAGGGCATGTTTATTAAATACCTTTCAATAGTAGCGTAGCAGATTCAAGCTATTGTTATTGTTTTTTCGGGTTTTATAATTAAGAGAAACGCCATTTCACAACACAAGAGCGCAGATATATTTGGGGTGATTAATTATCGTTTTTTTTTTATTTATGTTTATTGGCTTGATCTTCGGACTATGCCTACCATTAGCCAGTCTTGATCATTATACATATGCAAATCTATTAAGTACAACACAAACACCCAGGCAGACAGGAGGAATCGAATCTCCGACCCTCTGATCAACAGTAAGTTCACCTACCTACTGCGCCAGTGGTCCTCCCTAATTATCATTTTAATTAGTATTGGTAATCCGTAAGATTCTCGTTGCTGGAAACTTCTACTTCGAGCGTTTTTTTGTTAATAGTGTTGTGAAATGGTGTTTTTTCTTAATTACCAACGCCTATACCGATTGCTACTTAGCGGTATTAACCATTTTTTGCACTCAAATTTATCTAAAACGAGCTGATGACATCACTATTAATTCAACCAGTGTTTGAATTCACCGACAAAAAAAGATCTCCTAAATAGTAAGTTATTATCGGTTTGTGACATCCATATCCTCAAAAAGAGGAATCTTGGAAATCGACAAAACTTAAGCAAAAACAATTTGAATATAGGCAACCCATTAAATTCTTTAATTCCAGTAAAGGTGATTTAAACTTCATTTTACCTGTGCCAAGAGGCAGTGAGAGCCGTTTTATTAGTCATCGTCAGCAACATCAGCAAGTTTAATAACCCAGGTGTGGTTAAAGAAACTTTAATAAACTTTTTAGTTTATTTAAAAAAAAACAAAAATATAAAGTAAATTTTAATGGGGAATTAGTTACAGTTTCTACAATATGAATTTTGGAAAGTTTTCCTTGTTTGCAGCAAGTTGTTTGATTACTTTCCTCAACTGTAAGTATTTGTTTACAAACAATAACTTAAGCATTGTATTTTAATCGAGAAAAAGAGACAATTTACTATCATTTGTGGGTTATTAGAGTGCGATATATGGCCTATAGATTATTCCCAATACATAATTTATAGAATGTGTCCTGATTATCTACAAGAACTTAATAAAAATATGTAGGTTTGAAATTTACCATTAATTAAAAACTCGGTTAGGGAAGAAATGTGCTAGCAATGAATAATACGAAAAAAAAAATGTTTTTCTAGCACATTTAACATAGTATGATAAAAATAAATTTAACTAAATATTTCTTCCAATTTTAACCACAGCATATATCAATCTTCACAGTGTATTCAGGTATTATATTTTTTATGTAATATTTTCACCAACTTTTGTAGTTGAGATTGAAATTAATAAAAAGCTAATTTAATTTTCAAATTCCTTGACCCCAAAAATCCTCACCCATCTTCTCATCTCTTTTATAGCTACAGTAATAGACTCGACTTATATCTAACTCATTTAAGTATGCAAAAACAAGAAAAAAGTCATCCCTTTTCCCTTCAGCGATATCCTTCAAAGTTTATGGGTTTGTTTTACACTCATAGCAGCATCCATATTACCAAATTTCAACTGAATACCTTTAGGAGTTATAGTATTAAAAGACGCACAGATAGACTAGTGAAAATGTGAAACTATGTTTTTCATGTTCTAGGGTTTTTCTCGAAGAATAATAAAACTAACAAAAGTTGCGATAAAAAAATCTGTGAGGTGACTTACCCCGAAAAGGACATGCAACACTATATACATATATGCTGGTTGCGTGGTCCGCTTTATCCAGTTCTTTACTCAATATCTTTAATCTAGTGTTGACGACTCAAACATTTCCTGCTACTTGGAAGGTGGCCGAAGTCCGACCTACCTTGAAGTCTAGGGTTCCAGATGTGGTTGATAATTATCGACCCATATCTATTTTATGTAATTTCTCTAAAATTCTGGAAATTATTCTGCGTAAATTTATTTGAAACCCCACTCTATGACCTCGGTAAAAAATTTTTTTCACTTCAGATTTCACCCCCCAAAACTAAACCCTTAAGTCAAAATTTAAGTTTCAAAACTACATGGCTCTAATGAGGCCATCAATTCCCATATTAGTACCAAATTTCAACCTTCTATGTCAAATAGTTTCGGAGAAAAACTACATATGACAGATGGACAGACACCAAAGTGATCTTATAAGTGTTCCGTACAGAACACTAAAAAGACTCCAGAAATGGCCAAAAAACCAATATTCAAAAGTAGGCAAAATGGGTCAAAATAATTATTATATTCATAATGAACAACCCAAAAAATATATAATCCTGTAGGAATTTTTCATTAAATCATGTTCTGGTTAAAATAAGTCCTTAAAAAAATGCAAAAAA
>JAHKBH010003031.1:0-11350 GCA_019049505.1 Pachyrhynchus sulphureomaculatus
TTTTCCTTAAACTGTTTTTTCCTAATTTGTTTTGCAAAAAATTTATGCAGCTAAAAACCCTCTGAAATATTGTTTTTTTATCATCGCTGCTGCCATGGATCGTATGCCACGTTTGGCGGTGTTCAAACAATTTATCCAGTAGGCGGCTGTCATTCTTTAATCTGACAGTAATTATAATAATATTAATTACTTTGCTGTTGAAGTTTTTGCTTAAATAAAACAACAAGAATACATTATTTTTATTAAAAAGCACAAAAAAACTATATAACTTTTAACATTACATAACTTATTACATATTTATAAAATTAAATGTTTGAAACTGAAAAAATAAAAAAAAGAGCACCAAAAGAAATTTTCTATATGTCTTCCTTCTTCTATCATGCATTTTTCCATTAATTTCATTAACGCTTGATGAGTGACTTTGTATATAGCTTCTCCAGATATACTATTGCACACGTCTGATATTTTTCGCCTTTAAGTGCTCAATATCATTTATCGCAGTTTTGTATGCAATATCTTTAAGAGTCCCACACAAAAAAAAAATTAGCGGCGTGAGGTCTGTTGACTGCGCTGCGAGTCCTTATCTATCTTCGTTGAAACCGTTCATTCAAATACTTTCTAACAGCAGCAGTTGTATGAGGTGGTGGTCCGTCGTGTTGCCCTTTTAAAATTAGGGGAACATTTTCTAATAAAACTGGCACAGTATTAACCAAGAAATTAAGGTATCTATTTCCATTTAGTGTTCCTTCAAAAAAGTATGGTCCAACCAAATGTCCAACCAAAAATCTCACACCATACATTTTACTCCATAACGGCCTTGATTCTGAATTTGATTAACGTTGTCTGGATTCTCATCAGCTCAATAATGATAATTTTTATTAAAATTTAAATTTTTTCTGTTAAATTTGCCGTTGCTGACAAAATGACTTTCATCTGTCCATAATATATGATTCAGAAGATAACGTTCTTCGTCATATTCAATCATCATTGCTGCTACAAAAAATCAATGTTCATTCCCAATCAAATTGTGTTAATATCTAAAGATTTTGCGTTTTATAATTATAATATTTATTAGCTTTACAAGATTTCTAAAGAACTCCATGATAGACACATTCAATTGAATGCTTGCTTGTCTAACTGAATAATAGTTTTGAAAATATTACACATATTTCGGCTACTTTTTCGTCTGTTAAAAAAGAGTTTTTCGTTTAGAAATACCTTTCTGCCCAGAAATGCATCTATATTGCTCCTCAAATTTCGTTTCTAATCGATAAAACATGTGCGTGATCCGGGATATACCTGTCGGTATAATGCTCTCGATACAATTTAACGGCTTCCCGAGAATTTCTTCTTGCTTCCCCAAAAATAAGAATCATATCTACTTTTTCAGCATGGGAAACAATTTCAACCAAGTTTAACACTATTGAGTTGAATAGGTGTACAAACAAGAGCTGTCAAATTAAAGTATGATAGCCGCCTACTAGATAAATTGTTTGAAAATCGTCAAACGTCACATACGATCCATGGCAACAACCGCGATGACCAAAAATAATATTTTAGAGGGTTTTTGCTGCATAACTTGTTTGCAAAACAAATTAGAAAAAAATAGTTTAAGGAAAAAAATTAAGGGTTTCTAGTGCCGTTTTACAAAAGGTATGTCGATGGAAAAAAAAGATATTTGGCGTCGCGGCGCTAAGCATCGTTTTCACTACCAAATGTCAAATAGGTCAGTATACCCCTTGACATGTACTATACCATTCTACATTTAAAAAAAAATAAATATCCAACAATTTTCCAATAATCGGGGCCGCGCGTCTAAAAATGATTAATCTGTACGTTGATAAAAATCGGGACAACTACAAAAGTGTTTATTTGCCTTCATATTCATTTCTCACAATATTTCTCCCTTTTATATTTGATCATTCAAAAATATATTTAATTTCGGTGATGACTCTATAAATTCATACATGTATTAAAAGCTACAAAGTAAGAGATATTTTGAGTGGCCATTATATGCAAACTTTCTCCAGCGATTGTATGTAGCCATATAAATTTAATGTCATAAATAAAAAATTACTATTAAGCAATTGGCGAAAACCACAATTGAGATAAAGAGAAAAAATCAGAATTTCACGAGTAATTGTGTGCCTGCAGGTCTTCAAACAAACATTATATAATTCCAATTTACTACAAACATACTATTTAAACCTACATCGTTCAGAAAACCATATAATTCATAACTTTTATAAATTTATGCCAAAACTTAATAACTTAATTCTATCCGGTGTATGAGCGTGGTTTCGCAATTTGGATACCACAGTTTTAATATATCGTGTAAATTTTAGTAGATAACGACCGTAAGGCAGCAGATTCGCGTTAATGACGACGCAGATATGATAGAATTTAATTATTCTGTTGATCTCTTTGCACTTTAATTGGGCTGAAAGTAATTAGAGTGTCATTGTGGCAAAGATTCTAAATTCCCCAGATAGATCTTATAAGCATGTCCATTCCATATATATATATATATATATATATATATATATATATATATATATATATATATATATATATATATATATACTACTAGCCGGGCCGCGGCTCCGCTCGCGTGGACTTGATTCACTACTATCGTCACTGCTTATTCCTTATGTTACCCAACGTAATAAAATATCTCCCATTTTTTCTCCTTATCTCCAAATATTTCTCCTTATTTCCCATTATCTCTACATAATTTCCATTATCTAGGCTTATCTCTGCTCATCCCCCATTATTTCTCCTTATCTCCCATTATCTCACCTTATTTCCCATTATCTAGGCTTATTTCGGCTTATCTCCCATTATTTCTCCTTATCTCCCATATTTTCCCCTTATCTCCCATTATCTCACCATAAACTCCCATTATCTAGACGTATTTCTGCTTATCTCCTATTATCTCTCCTTATCCCCCATTATTTACACTTATCTCCCATTATCTCACCTTATCTACCATTATCGAGGCTTATCTCGACTTATCTCCCATTATTTCTCCTTATCTCCCATTATCTCACCTTATCTCCCATTATCTAGGCTTATATCGAATTATATAGAACATATGTATAAATTTATAAAACACGTAAATCGGATAAGTGGTTCTCGAGTGATAAGCGCACTAACGGACAGACAGACAGAACAGAGAGATGTTGGCATTTTATTTATATTGTATTCTTTGCTACATGATATTGTTCCATATTTAATGCTTTAGGGAGTATATTCCAAGAGAACGCGCTAGCGGCAAACTTCTCTCTGACTTGATTCACTATTATCGTCACTGCTTATTCCTTATGTCACCTAATAATATATATCCTATAACCTGGCCAGAGAACATACGTATGTTTAAAAAAAAGCACGTAAATCGGATAAGTGGTTCTCCAGTGATAAGCACACTAAGGGACGGACAGACAGACAGGCAGACGGACAGAGAGACTTTGCATTTTATATATATTATAGATATTCTCTGCTACATAATATTGTTTCATATTTAATGGTTTGGACTGTGTATTACAAGAGAACGCGCTAGCGGCAAACTTTGTCCGACTTCATTTACTATTATTGTCACTGCTCATTCCTTATGCTACCTAACGTAATAAAATATAGCCTATAACCTGGCCAGGAGAACACATGTATGTTTAAAAAAAAAAAGTACGAAAATCGGATAAGTGGTTCTCCACTGATAAGCGCACTAACGGACAGACAGACAGACAGAGATACGTTGCATTTTATATATATTATAGATGTAATAAAATATATACCTATAACCTGGTCAGAGAACATATGTATATGAATTTAAAAAATCACGTAAATCGATAAGTGGTTCTCGAGGGATAAACGCATTAACGGACAGACAGACAAACATTGCATTTTATATATTGTAGATATAGATTATTATTATTATTATATAACCTGGGCCAAAGAATATATGTATGAATTTTAAAAAAAAAACCGGTCAAGTGCAAGTTGAACTTGCACAATTAGTTTCCCGTACGTTGATGTGTTTTTTTAAAATAAAAAATCTTGTTAGGGTGGTATAAAATGATCAGTGACTTCACAAAACACACCCCAAATGAGTTTTCAACAAAGTTTGTTTCCAATCTTTACTGAAAACTGGTGACCTTGAAATTTTTGTTTTTTTTATATACCAGATAAATTATTAAAGGTAATGATAATTTTCGTTCAATCTATACCTCGTGGAGAATATTCCAGCATTTTTTCAAAATTTTTTGATCAGTACTTTCGAGATAAGGTAGGGACAGCGATTTTTCACGATTTTTTTAAAGTAATACGAAGAAAAAGTGTTCGCAAGTATTACATTATGTATATATTTTTACTCGTGTTTTCACAAGCTTTCATTTGACACCACCCTCGATGACCTAGTAAAAAAATTTTTTTTCACTTTCCGATTTCATCCCTCAAAACGAGCCCTTAAGTCAAAATTTATGTTACGGTGATATAAAATGATCAGTGACTTCACAAAACACACTCCAAATAAGTTTTAACCAAGTTTTTATTTCCAAACTTTACTGAAAATTGATAACCTTGAAATTTCTGTTTTTTTATATACCAGATAAATTATTACAGGTAATTTTCGTTCAATCTACAACCCCGTGGAGAATATTCCAGAATTTTTTCAAAATTTTTTGATAAGTACTTTCCGAGATAAAGGCGGGTGGACAGCGATTTTTCGCGATTTTTTAAAAATAATACAAAGAAAAGTGCGTGCTAGTATTACATTATATAAATATTTTTTACTCGTGTTTTTCACAAGCTTTCATTTGACACCACACTCGATTACCTAGTAAAAAATTTTTTTTTTCACTTCCGATTTCACCCCCCAAAAACTAACCCCTTAAGTCAAAACTTAACTTTCAAAACTACATGGCTCTGATGAGGCCATCAATTCCTATATTATCCACCAAATTTCAAACTTTGTATGACAAATAGTTTCGGAGAAAATCGGTTGTGTGACAGACGGACAGACAGACGGACAGACCACCGAAGTGATCTTATAAGTGTTCTGTACGGAACACTAAAAAGACAGGTAAATCGGAATAAGTGGTTCCCCGCGTGATAAACGCACTAATGGACAGACAGACAGACAGAGAGACATTGCATTTTATATATATTATAGATTATACAATTACAGATATTCTTTGCTACATAATATTGTTCCATATTTAATGGTTTTAGGCTGTGTATTGCAAAGGCACGCGCTTGCGGCAAACTTATTTCCGACATCATTCACTATTTTACGTCACTGCTCATTCCTTATGCTACCTATCGTAATAAAATATAGCCTATAACCTGGCCAGAGAACATATGTATGTTTAAAAAAAAGAAGTACGTAAATCGGATAAGTGGTTCTTCAGTGATAGGCGCACTAACGGACAGACAGACAGACAACAGATAGACGTTGCATTTTATATATATTATAGATATATATATATATATATATATATATATATAATCTATATATATATATATATATATATATATATATATAAAATAATTAAAGTTTTATCTTTTTATTTTCGGGAAATCGGTCAATAAGAGGAAAACTCATTTGTTGTTAAATTCTATATTTCGTTGGTAATTTCCAACTTCATCAGGAATGTAAAAACTGAAAGTATAAAGAAAAAAAACTGTATGTACTAAACAAGAATAAACAAAGAGAGACTCACCAACACAGAGTATTACAAAATCAAAGGTGATGTTAACATTCCCACACACTACTAACAATTAAAAGCACAAACAAACCATGACAAGGAACAATATAAAACCTTCTGTCCCGATCACTATAATTTAACTGATAATTATGAAGATAATTTGTTTGAACAGTGGTTTGTTTGACTGTGTGAGTAGTAGTATCCTATTGCCTAATTCTTAATAGCCTATCAGAATATGCTGTAAATCTACAAACTTAAAATGTTACAATAGATATTGCTTATGTTATTAATCAATCCGTTTTATAATTAATTGTCTTATCATATCCCTAATAATATGGCACATCTCACAGAATAACCGTTTATTATATACATTCTCAACTTCAAGTATCGGATTAGTATTCGCGTAGTCAAAAACATGTCCCGTATTCAAATGGTGACACGCCACAGCATCACTCGAGTTTTTCCCAATCACGCAATCACTCCTGTGCTGTGTCAGCCGATTTTTCAACCATTGAGAGGTCCTGTCCTATATAAACACCTTCACAACCCCAGACATGGAAATCTATAAAAACACTACTATTAAACATCAGAGGGTTCTTTGTTTGGTCTTGGTAAACAACTTGCCATTACATAAATAATTGGTCTTAACTGTCTTCAAATATTTTTGAAAACTTGTTGAAAATCTTGACTATCTTATCAGTTAGGTTCGGAACAGATTGCAACCTAACATACTTCACGCTGCAAGATTGTTATCATCCAGAGGACCGCACTATGGACAGAATCGTGTGCCCCCGCGTTACCATCTCAAAAATCTGTAACTTTGTCGTTGATTGAAGTAAATAGCTGAAATTTGGTACGTAGTATCTCTAATGTATCAAATCTGGTAACCGTATTCGTTGTTAATTTTTAACCGACTTCACGTATGTATTTTTTTGTTCCTTTTTTTTTTAATATTTGTTCCAGTATTACTCCGCCATTTGTGAACCGATTTTAAAAATTCTTTTTTTGTTTGAAAGGTATTGCTTGCAGTTGGGTCCGTAATTTTTTTTTGGAAATCGGACGGACAAAATGTCCGAAAATTTAATTAATTTTGAATATCTCGGCCATTTATAAACCGATTTTTCAAAATTCTTCCTTCTTTTTTGAAAGAATTTGTCAACAGGCTGAACACATAAAAAAAATTTCGGAAATCGGGACGGATATTTTGTCGGTCCAAAATATTGATTTTTAGATAACTCTATTGAAAATTTATGAAACTTCGGAGGGAGGAAGTCGGTTTTCTTTTTTTTTTTGCGAGAATTATTTTTATTTATAATATATAAAAGAAATAATACAAAAATAAAAATGACACTTTTTTTTCCATACAAAAAACTAATAAATAGTTTTACTTAACTTATTGAAGCTTCATAATTATACAGTTTAATGATTTATACACTATTATTTCGTATTTTTGTTAATATTACATATGAAAATAGCATATAATAAAATGACAAACATCTATTAATCCACTACATAAAATAGAAAAAAAAAAAATAATATACAAACTATAATTTAAATATCTAAGAGGGTTCTTGGCTTCGTCTAACAGTTCCTTGCAACAGTGACTTGATCGTTTTCTGATATTTGATATGTATGGGGTCTGATGTAAATAAAAGACCATGAAATATACGTCTTCATTCGTTGCGGACCTATAGCACTTTCTAGCGTGAACATAATCTGATATTTTTTGTAATCTTTATTACGAGATTATCATTGGGGCATCCTCTGATAAATTACCAATAGACCGAACAGCAAAAAAATGTGTGGTAACCTACAATTGTGCAGTAACGCGAGTATATTCACGATACCAAATTTTTCTGGATTTATTTACAGCAATACCGCATGCCAAAGTCTGAAGAATAACATAAAACCGTTTTAATACTAATCCCTCATTAACTCCTGTTATTTCTGAAGAGCAGTAGTAGTTCTCAAAAAAAACGTCTCGAGGTGTATTGCCGTCATTGCTATTTCCACTTCCTTGCCGGGGTTTATCAACATGCAACCCCATTCGGCTTCGAAATAGTTTTTTTCTTGTCTTGTCTATACTTTTTTTATCTTCTCGGAGTTCTCGCGCAGCCCATTTTTTTTAAACTCGAAAGATTAATGAAATACGTTAATACTAATCCATGCATGTGCAACGTCGACAAAACCGTGCTCGTAAGCATTCATATTATCTGGCTTTGATTCAATCTTCTCCAAATTATTCATATCGTCTTGGTTTAGCCCCACACACCGTACACACAGCTCCAGTACTTGTGCCAATTAGAACTTGTGTAACTTTTCCATCCACCATAGTTTAAGAACAGCTCGTGACTTATTTCAATTAGCTGGTCCACCCCCATGTGTGATGTCTCAGAAATTTTCAAATTATTAATTTGACCCCGATAATATCAACCGACCACCGAACGGGTTTTCGTCTCCGGCGTTTCCTTTGGCAAATTCCATCGAAAATGGTCGCAATATCGAATAGAAGAGCAAGCCGGATTTTGCCAAAGAACCTCTTTTGTTTCTGGTATCAATCTGCTTTATTGGTACCAAAGACGTTATAAATAAGTTTGCATCTGAGACCAAGTTTACTTTCATCTGTTAAAATTTGTTTATATTCACTTTGTCCCGATGAACCATCACATCCCCATTTAGTAAACAATTTAAGATTTTCTTCTTGCTGGGTTGTAAATATTTTCAATTTTTAAGATACGGGGCAGTAGTGTGATCCAGCAAATCTTGTAGATTTATACTTTAAGCGCCTGTATCGGTTATTTCAATGTCTGGAGGGTTAAGGATAGACACAGTTTTTTTTGCGTTGTTAATATATTATATGACGGCAATATATCTGAGAGTTTTTTGTTAATCAGAACTTGCTCGAAGTTAATCCGTAAATTGTGATTTCGAAAGATCTAAATCAGCAAAAAGACTTCAAGCTTCATCCGCCGTAAAATATGTTGCGTTGCGAGTTTCATGCAACAAATTTTCCTTTATGATCTTTTTTTCATCTCTATCACAATTCCGCATCCCTTCGCAACAACAAAAGCTTCTTCAATTCTCTTTCAGACCGCAATCCTTGGACGTATGCATTATATATATTCTCGAGTCCATATTCTTGAATTAACTCCATATTCTTCCTTTTTTTCGATTTCTCTGACAGATCTTCATAAGACTTTGATGGGACGTCCACGTGTTCTCCAGGATGTTGTAGGTTTGATATCCATTGGTATTTCGTCGAACTGTACCTTAAAATCACCGTCTAACCACGTTGTATTTTTATTAAAGAAACGTTTCTTCAAGTTTCGGTTAGATATGGCCAGCGATTGTTAAAAGCTGATATAAGGCTTTTTTTGAATACTTTTCATCAACTAATTTCACTTTTTGAATGACGACAAATGATGGTATTCTTCTAAATATTTTTGGAATATCTTCTCTTTTTGTTCCCAATGTGGTTCAATGAAAAAAGATCCGTCATAAATACATACTCGTCGAGGCCACAACCAAATTCACTCATTTTGTTGTATAGGTAAACTTCCGCAAAATATTGTTTTTTAACCGAAGTGTTGGTGAGTAGACTCTTATGTCGAAGCAACACTAAAGTACTGGATAAATGACAATTAAATCAATAACTTCTAATACTTCAATCATCCGGTGGGGGGAGGTGGAAAAAAATATTATTATCTGCGGGTAATCACATATTTATCGCGTTCTTATATGATTAAGATATGATTTCCAATAACAGTATTTCCCACCTTACCTAAACTAAATTTCAGGTAGTAAATCTAAATCTATCTATAATATAAAGCACAAAAAAATGTTTCTTCTACCTACACCAAGGCAGCAGCTTACCAGGTAGTTAGCAGTTCGGCAATAGCAACAAAGCCCGAAAAAAAATCCACATGTATTTTGTTGGTAGAAAATTCACCACATTGTCAAAAAATCACGAGAATCTTCAGTCTCAAAAAAACAACCACTTTATTGTATGTATGTAGTTTCAATGCTGGGTAGTTTGTAAAACAAAAAAATTTTGAACAACGTTGCGGGATGTAAACAATAGTCACCGTGTTTCTAGTGATAATACCCTGGGTTAAAGCTGCTTGTACCCTACCTACCTTACCTACCTATTTCTTATCTTACCTGCCTACCTATGTGACCAGCTATAGACGCTAGTAGACAAAAATTAATTAACAATAAAATGTCAGAGAAATAATCTACTTTTGTTTCGGAAAATCTCCTGTAATCAAACTCTTAAATTTTTTTTTTAGAATATTTTGCATTTTTGCAGATTCGTTGCAAGTTTTTATTGTTGCTTGACTTTTATATGAGCCTGCTCTATGTGATGGTATTCAAAACTTAACGACATCGGCAGGACATCGCTAACTGTCAAGTTTTCTAATAAAATTAGGATATTTGATACTGCAAAAACACAATCCGTTGGTACCTCTCCAGTTTTTACATAAATGTCTAACTTAAATGCTTTTTGAAATATAAAAGTAACTTAATAACCAATTCTAACCAATATATCACATGTTTGCATTTGAAATATAATGAAAATATGACCCATGTAAAACCTGGTGTTGCAATTCTGTTTCTACATAAATCGACATTATTTTGAGAGCGTCAACCGTCATAAAATGTAGAATTAAAACTTGAATTTCTTTCAGTGTTCTCGTTTTGGGTATCCCATTGTTGACGAAAATCTTATAGAGTCTTTGTTTAGATTTTAGTTTTAAGTATATGTATATATATGTATATAGTGTTAATATATATATATAAATATATATATATATATTAATATATCATTATATATATATATATAATATATATAAGTATATATATAACAAAATAGACTGCTTATACCGACACTCTGTCGGTAGACTTATTTTAATGTCTTTCTTCATTACATAGGAAGTATCCTTATGTCCCGATAAATCGAGAACTAGAAGTATTAAAAACTAAAGACTTTATAATACTCTAGTTCTCGATGTATCGTCCCGCACTTTTGTCGCAATATTCGACTCCTACTTCTGTGATAATAACAAAGGACGTACAAACCACTTCTTAATCTTCGAGCTACATGTGGAAGATAATTGGGCACTTTCTTCATTCCTTTTCTTTCATAAATTTTCGATTGTTTTATAACTATATTAGAATATAATAAACCCGATAATTCTGCGTTCCAGCGGAGTGGGGCTTTTCCTTGTGTAGCACGTTTGCTCTGCTCATTTAAGAGAAGTTTTCCGATATGTCTGGTGTATGGCAACGGTGAGTCTTGATACTTGCCCTAGTCAAATACACTTAGCATCAATACGTACACTTAATCTGTCAGGGGTCGAACCCTTGACCCCCGCGTAAGAGTGCAAATCCGGGTGACTATACCGACAGTGCTGAGCTCAGAACCGACAATCTATTTTCAATATATTTTCATATCATTTCTATAAAACAAAAACGTTGTTATCTTTCGTGGTAAAATATTTTTATTTATTTTTAGGTACAGATGTTCAAAACTTCACCCATCCATGCCTAGAAGGTTAAGTAAGACTAAACTTTAAAAATTGAAAATTCGGTTTATTAAAATAATTTTCTCATTAGTGTGTCCTGAATGTACAGCAATAAAGATAACT
>JAHKBH010000301.1:0-38000 GCA_019049505.1 Pachyrhynchus sulphureomaculatus
TTAGAAAAACTTCGTTCGCTACTGGCAACCGTCACTAGCAAAGTCATTAAAATTCGCAGAGAGACCCAAATATTTGAAAAGACGTCAATCATATTTTTTCTGCCATAAATTGCACCCTTAAGAAAGTGGCGCCCAGGGCGATCGCCCAGCCCTAAAGCCAGCCATGCAAAGAATCAACGTTGTTGGTGAGTTTTGGGTCTCCAATCAGGCGAACAGCCCTCTTCTGAATAGAATCCAACCAATGCAGCGTATATTTGAGAGCAGAGCCCCAAATATGACAGCAATATTCCACCGTTAGTTGAATCTGAGCTTTGTATAAGATTAAAAGTTATGAAATGTAATGCTTCCTAGTACGAAATAATATTCCCAGCTTTTGAGCAGTTGCTATGATTAATATTTGACTACAAAATATACATCACATAAAATAATGGGTTGTAATATCAGGACTAATTTATTTTTCAGTGTGAGGAAGTAAAATTTAATATTTAGTATAGAAATACATATTTATGAAGGACTAGAAATACTTGATAAATCATATTACCAGTTTTCTTATATTACTTACTCTTGATGATTTTTCAAAATTATAAGATAGTAAAAATAATAAAAGAATTTTGGATTGTTGTAACTTCTACTTGATGGAAATTCATTATAAATATATAATAAAAGACTGTTTTTAGTCAATTTCCACTGGTTTATTTAAATTGCGATGACGCGTTTCGCTGTCGATGCAGCTTCTTCAGATCTACATTTTACACTGTCAAGTTAGGTTTAATATTCACAGTTTTATATAATTTCTTAATTATAATATTACACCTAATTAAATTACATTGATAGTATTGGCAAATCCACACAGATTAGGAGTTAGGAGAATAAATTCAATAATGGTGAATTGCTTAAATCTACCTGGTCGTTGAGTAAAGTACCTGTAGCCCTTAATCGATTTATTTGCATTGTCTCTAAAAGGTTTAGTTTTAAACCTTTTTGTTGGGTGTGTAAAATTTTGAAATTCTTGTTAAATGTGTGATTTTCTGTTAAAAGATGATTAGCATATGTTGAATTAGATTTTCTATGGATGAAACTTTTTTCGTGTTCTGTAATTCTTTGTCTAAATGTACGTCCAGTTTGTCCGATGTATGTTTTAGGACATGACCCACATGTTAATTGATAAACCCCTGATTTATTGTCTTTATTGATTTGTGGTTTGTAGTTTTTTAAGATATTTCCCTATAGTATTGTTAGTCTAGTAAGCTATGTTGATATTTTTTTGATTTAAAAATTTCCCCAGTTTTTCCGTTGGTTTTCCGAAATAGGTTAAGCATTTAAAAGTGGTATTTCTGTCCTTAAAACGTGGGTATATTTCTGAGATTGCCTTGTTTCTAAGTTTTTTCTTAACGATACTATTGATTAAAGTAACCGAATAACCGTTGTTAACGGCTTCTTGTTTTATGTAGTTTAATTCTTTAGTAAAATTTTCTTCTGATAAGGGGATATTAGTTAGTCTATGTATAAAACTATGATAAGCGGCAAGTTTATGATGGTTAGGGTGGTGAGAACTATTGTGAATTGTGGTATCTGTATGACAAGGTGTGTGATATATTGCAAATTCATGTTTTTTCATGGCTTTACTGATTGTTAAGTCTAGGAAATTGATCTTCCCTTCGACTTCTTCCATTGTAAAACTGATATTCCCACTAAGCAGTAGTCAATGCTATGGGTGCGTAAGGGGTCCTTCAAAGGAGACGAAAACTAAATCGTCTTCTAGAAAGTTGATGGCTACCGTTTCTTGGGGCTGGGAAGGAATTCTGCTTATTAAGCTTTTGAAAAAAGGATTCATAATTAATGGAGAGAACTATTCAAAACCTGAAGAAGGCCATTAGGGAAAAACGTCCGAATTCATAGGGAACCAAAACTTCAAAAAGTGCTCTCATTGCAAGCCATTACCGAAAACTGTGGATTTACCCTATAACAACATCCACCCTATGCATTTATTTAAAGTCCCGCAACTCCTTTTTGTTCTGAGGAAAGAGACCAGCGAATGTGAATTTTCTTCAGATTATGAGGTAAAAGTCAATATAACGTCGTTGTTTGAGGTGCAAACAATAGGATTAGTTTTTGATGGATTGAATAGATTATGAAATGAGCCTATTTGTGTTTAAAATAGACAAAGTCGATGATAATAAAATAAATGACTATGTTATTGTTAACCTACAATAATTTTGAAATAATATTAAGCGAAAGTAAATTTCAAGTAATTTATCTAATAAATTATGCTGATGGTAATATTAGATATAACCGGATAATATATTATACAATTACGACTGATTACTTCATCTTAAATAATAAATAACTTAATATGCTGGTATTAGAACTCTAGGAATATATACTGGGTGTTAGTTAAGTATATGGTCAGGTATTAGAGGTCTCCATACGAGAAACAACAACATATTTACTTGAAATCGGTGCATCCTATCGCAATGAAATAAAATTGCATTTATAAAATGACTAGCCGGGCCCGCGGCTCCGCTCGCATGGTCTTGATTCACTACTATCGTCACTGCTTATTCCTTATGTTACCCAACATAATAAAATATCTCCCATTATTTCTCCTTATCTCCCAATATTTCTCCTTATTTCCCATTATCTCTACATAATTTCCATTATCTAGGCTTATCTCTGCTCATCTCCCATTATTTCTCCTTATCTCCCATTATTTCTCCTTATCTCCCATTATCTCACCTTATTTCCCATTATCTAGGCTTATCTCGACTTATCTCCCATTATTTCTCCTTATCTCCCATTATCTCACCTTATCTCCCATTATCTAGGCTTATATCGAATTATATAGAACATATGTATAAATTTATAAAAACACGTAAATCGGATAAGTGGTTCTCGAGTGATAAGCGCACTAACGGACAGACAGAGAGACGTTGCATTTTATATATATTGTATTCTTTGCTACATGATATTGTTCCATATTTAATGTTTTAGGGAGTGTATTGCAAGAGAACGCGCTAGCGGCAAACTTTTCTCCGACTTGATTCACTATTATCATCACTGCTTATTCCTTATGTCACCTAATAAAATATATCCTATAACCTGGCCAGAGAACATACGTATATTTAAAAAAAAAACACATAAATCGGATAAGTGGTTCTCCAGTGATAAGCACACTAACGGACGGACAGACAGACAGACGGACAGAGAGACATTGCATTTTATATATATTATAAATATTCTCTGCTACATAATATTGTTCCATATTTAATGGTTTGGACTGTGTATTGCAAGAGAACGCGCTAGCGGCAAACTTTGTCCGACTTCATTTACTATTATTGTCACTGCTCATTCCTTATGCTACCTATCGTAATAAAATATAGCCTATAACCTGGCCGGAGAACATATGTATCTTTTAAAAAAAAAGTACGAAAATCGGATAAGTGGTTCTCAAGTGATAAGCGCACTAACGGACAGACAGACAGACAGACAGAGATACGTTGCATTTTATATATATTATAGATGTAATAAAATATATACCTATAACCTGGTCAGAGAACATTTATATGAATTAAAAAAATCACGTATGTTAAATCGGATAAGTGGTTCTCGAGGGATAAGCGCATTAACGGACAGACAGACAGACATTGCATTTTATATATATTTATATTATTATTATTATTATTATATAACCTGGCCAAAGAATATATGTATGAATTTAAAAAAAGAGATGTAAATCGGATAAGTGGTTCCCGCGTGATAAACGCACTAATGGACAGACAGACAGACAGAGAGACATTCTATTTTATATATATTATACATTATACATTACAGATATTCTTTGCTACATAATATTGTTCCATATTTAATGGTTTAGGCTGTGTATTGCAAAGGCACGCGCTAGCGGCAAACTTATTTCCGACATCATTCACTATTTTACGTCACTGCTCATTCCTTATGCTACCTATCGTAATAAAATATAGCCTATAACCTGGCCAGAGAACATATGTATGTTTTAAAAAAAAAAGTACGTAAATCGGATAAGTGGTTCTTCAGTGATAGGCGCACTAACGGACAGACAGACAGACAGATAGAGAGAAGTTGCATTTTATATATATTATAGAAGTAATTCTACCAATTGAAAGTGTGTAGGATTTTTTCTTTATTATTAAATTTAAAAGAAATGTGAATTTATAGGTGGATTCTGCATCACTTGAAACCCAAAAAATTATTTTGCAGGGCCGATTGTCACTCGTCGTGAATTTTGAATTTTATCAAGTTTGAAGTCACTCTGTTTGCTAGAAAAAAGTGTTTAAAATTGCATTTTATGGTAGTGTAAAAGTTTTTAGATATTTAGATATATATATATATATATATATATATATATATATATATATATATATATATATATATATATATATATATATATATATATGTAGTAGTGGTTTTTCGGGTATCCCGTGTTAGCTTGAAGTCCCTTGATGGACGGTTTCTGACGTTTCGATGGAATCTCATCCATCTTTTTCAAAGCGTTGATCACTAGTCGGTGTCTTGGCGTTGAATGTCGGGACTGGCTCCGAGTGCGCCGGTTTTATGTGCTCGGGGGTGATTCTATTGGTCGGACGGATCGGGCCATTAGAGGCTCGGCTTTGGCTGCGCGTTGTCGGTCCTGTGGTTCTTTGTAATGTTTGTGTTGGTGAAATAACATATGGTTGAATTATTGTTTCTCTTGGTTGGACTTGGTACTGGGATAGAATATGTTTCCAAGAGTTGGTAAACGTTGGCTATCATCCCGATTATTTAAGTTGTTGGGCCTCTTTTCTATTTCTATGGCTTCTTTGATTACCCTAGTGGATAGGTTATTACTTTTTTGTAGGGTTCTGGTTTTGTCAAAACCGATTTTGTGGCCGGTATTGTGTGCATGTTGTACTAGAGAAGAGGTGGTGGATTTTTGTTTTACGGCGTTTTTGTGCTCGTCTCTTCTGGCGCTAATTTTCTTGTTTGTTTGGCCTATGTATGAAAGACCGCAGTCCTGACACGGAATTTCATATACACCTTGGTCTTCTAAGGCTATAATGTCTTTTGGTGTAGGTAGAATATCTTTAATTTTTTTGATTCGTTGTGTAAATGGTCTCAATTTGGTGTTTTCCTAGAAGTCTTCCTATTTTGTCTATGATGCCTTTTATATGTGGGAGAAATGCTTTTGTAGTATATATCTTTCTTTCCTGTTTGTGTTGTTTATTTAGGGCCCGCCGGATCGTGTTTTGACTGTATCCATTTGAAAGTAAAACGTTTCGAAGGAGCTTAGTTTCTTGTTGCAAATGTTCCTTGTCTGTTAGGGTTTCTGATCGGTGAGCTAAGGATTTGGCAACGGAGAAGAGTTGGGCTGGGTGATGATGTGAGCTGGCATTTAAGTATCTGTTTGTATGTGTCGGTTTTCTATATACTGAGTGAGACAAAGAACCATCTAATTTTCTTTGAAGCAAGACATCTAGGAACGGTAGTAGTTCTGCTACTTCCCTTTCCATTGTAAACTTAATGTTTGGATGTATATTGTTAAGGTGTTCCAGGAACTTGTTTAAGTTGTCTTCACCGTGTTGCCATACCACAAAAGTGTCATCTACGTAACGTAGCCATGTTTTCGGTTTATGTATATATATATATATATATATATATATATATATATATATATATATATATATATATATATGAAAATAGTTGGGGAACTCGGCAAAAGGGGCACAACAGATGTTCACACAATATTCATTTAGCCAATATTTCGGTCCTAGGTCGGGACCTTCATCAGGGCACAAACTAAAAAAGATAATGAAGCACCGAATAAGGAAAGTCAGGCGTAGAAAATGGTTATTGTTAAGTTTAATTTATAATTTTTTAATAAGTTCTTATTGTTGTTATGAAGAAGTAATCATCAATATTATTTATTATTATGACTGTTCTCGTTTTTCTTTCTCACATTTGGTCAATGTGGTTCCATGTTTGGCTGACGGGCGCAAACCAAGTCAGCACAAACGCATTACCATTGTGTATTAAGGAATGACCTGACAATGTTACATGTTTTCAAAATCACTGACTTCTGAATGTTTTTGTGTATGTTTGTGTTGAGTCCTAATTGTACTAAGTGTGGTGTGAATGTTGTTGGTGTAAGGCCTGTGGCTGATATAATGAGGGGGACAATGATGACTTTTTCTTGTTTCCATAGCCTTTTTATTTCCGTTGCAAGGTCTGTGTATTTGGAAATTTTTTTATTTTTATTATTTTTTATATATATTTTATATATATTATAATATTTATATTATTATTATTACAAAAAGTTCTTCTTTCTCACATTTGATCAATGTGGTTCCATGTTTGGCTGACGGGCCAAAACCAAGTCAGCACAAACGCTATTACCATTCCGTATTAAGGAATGACCTGACAATGTTACATGTTTTCGAAATCACTGACTTCTGAATGTTTCTGTGTATGTCTGTGTTGTGTCCTAATTGCACTAAATGTGGTGTGAATGTTATTGGTGTAAGGCCCGTGGCTGATATAATGAGGGGGACAATGATATTATTATTATTATTATTATTACAAAAAAGTTCTTCTTTCTCACATTTGGTCAATGTGGTTCCATGTTTGGCTGACGAGCGCAAACCAAGTCAGCACAAACGCATTACCATTGTGTATTAAGGAATGACCTGACAATGTTACATGTTTTCAAAATCACTGACTTCTGAATGTTTTTGTGTATGTTTGTGTTGAGTCCTAATTGTACTAAGTGTGGTGTGAATGTTGTTGGTGTAAGGCCTGTGGCTGATATAATGAGGGGGACAATGATGACTTTTTCTTGTTTCCATAGCCTTTTTATTTCCGTTGCAAGGTCTGTGTTTTTGGAAATTTTTTCTGTGTATTTCGTTTGGATGTTTGTGTCGTTGGGGACAGCTATGTCAATTAGATAGGTGACTTTTTCTTTTTTGCACTGAAAAATAATATCGGGTCTATTAGCGGAGACTGTTTTATCTGTATGGATACTGATGTCCCAGTAGAGTTTGTAATCTTTATTTTCAAGTACGGATGTTGGTGTGTATTTGTAGTAGGGATCTGTGTTTTCTATGAGCTTGTATGTTGTGGCTAGTGCTTGGTGAACTACTTTTGCCGCTGAGTCATGTCTGGCTGTGTATTCCGTTCCGGCTAATATTTTACATTATTATTATTATTATAAAGAAGTACCAAAGTAAAAGTTGCAAGTGACTCACATGGAGTGTGCGACTTAATCTAACAAGAATGACCATAAATAACAATTGTCATAACAAAGACCGACACTGAAACAAAACAGCCACTATTCACTAACACATTAATTTAAAAATATGGCGTATACAGCAAGGATGCCACTAGAAACCTTGGATGCTGAAAAATCAAAATACTCATTTATCATTAATTAACCACCTGTGATCGGAAAAGAAATGACAAGTTTGACAAGGCGTTGACAAAGGACAACTATCTGACAGAAGTAAGGAATCACTCAAAACAAAAGGGAAAAAAGGTTGACCAACCAGGAAAGAACCGGTTGAGTACAAATTAGGTACCTACGTCATCAGATTGGAATGTTGGTAAAACAGGAAAAGTACCCATTGGGAACGTTATTTTTAAACGGTATGGAGATTGAAATTGTGTAAAAGAAGTAGGATTTTTCGTCTTGAGAAGAGAGGGATTGGAGAAGGACCTGAAGAGTGAAGAGGGTTTATTTATTCGTTATATACTAACCAATTTTACTAAAAATGGGAATATAAATTGTAGAGAAATTCGGGGGAACCATAGAAATATATACCTGAAGAAAGAACACCCAAAAATCAAACAAGTAACGGGAAAGAACTGTAAAATACTGAGGACGAAAAACTGAAAGGGACATTAAGAGGAGAAGCTATGACGAGTATGACGACCCAGAGATATCATGTGGGGGAGGTGAATCCCAAGAGAGGAGAAAACTATACATGTTGCTCAAACCATCGAGATCAGTTCTTTTATTAATGTTGTGAGGATTTTCGTTAATATAACACATCTCAAAAAATTCTCTTTTGGAAACCTTGGTGGTGTGCACTGGCGAGCCACTCTGTCGATAATGGACATTCCTTCAATTTCAACGAACCTAAAATTTCTTGAGATGTGTTATATCAACGAAAATCCTCACAACATTAATAAAAGAACTGATCTCGACGGTTTGAGCAACATATATAATTTTCTCCTCTCTCTGGGTCGTCATACTCGTCATAGCTTCTCCTCTTAATGTCCCTTTCAGTTTTTCGTCCTCAGTATTATACAGTTCTTTCCCGTTACTTGTTTGATTTTTGGGTGTCCCTTCTTCAGATATATATTTCTATGGTTCCCGCGAATTTCTCTACAATTTACATTCCCATTTTTGGTAAAATTGGTTAGTATATAACGAATAAATAATCCCTCTTCACTCTTCAGGTCCTTCTCCAATGCCTCTCTTACTGTTTTTTAATTACTTTCTATTGAAAAATTATGTTTGTGAACTCGCCGTTTAAGTTCCTCCGATAAATGCTCGATGAGGTTAACATCGGATGATTGCGGAGGTGTATGAAGCCGCTGTCCACATTATCCTCCTGTTGGAAAATATATCTTCTTTCGAGTGCTAATTTTTGAACACTTTCTCTTAAATTGTCTCTCGAAATGTTCAGATAAACATGCTGATTCATGGTACCATTAATAAAACGTAAATTTCCAACTCCTCCAGCGGACATGCATGCCCAAAGCAGAACACTGCCACCCCCTTGTCTCACCGTGGAACAAATGTTTTTAATATCGAATGCGGTTTTCTTCTTTCTCCAAACTTTAGTTCTGCCATCACACACAAAAAGGTTAATTTTAGTATCATTACTAAAGATTACGGATTCCCAAAATTCAGGAGGTTTAGTAACATAATCCCGAGCGAAAGCTAACCGCTTTTTGCGATTAGCTTCCGAAATTAAGGGCTTCGTCCTGGCTGCACACCCCTTCTAGCCTGCTCTGTGTTAACAATTTCGCACTGTTTGTGAACAAACATTTTTCAGAAATAGTTCCCGTACTTCTTTTTTTAATTTTGGTGCACTTTTCTTGGGATCTATAATTATTTGTCTAACAATACTGGCCTCTTCACGTGGAGTCAGTGTAATTTTACAATTTCTCTCGCTTCTTTTTAATATTACTTTCAAAACCCACTGCAAAATTACTAGCACCAAGTGAAAGATTATAAAGTATGGTCGAAAATTATTCATTTGTTTTCAGTTTAGCGAGCAATAGATAGCTTGATAAAATGCAGCTGATTATAACGTGTTTTTTCTTGAGTGTATGGAGACTTTTTTGACATTAATTTTGTTTACATTTTTATAAAAATATTCCCTAGTTGTTTTAATACCAATCCTCGTTGGTTAAGTTTCAAATATTTGAACATGTGTTCTCATAGTTCCAATTAATTAGTTAAACATAACAGAAAAATAGTATAGAAAGCAGTTGGTGTATGGAGACTTTTTGGACTGACTGTATGTATGTATATATATATATATATATATATATATATATATATATATATATATATATATATATATATATATATATATATATGTGTATATATATATATATATATATATATATATATATATATATATATATATATATATACGGTTAATTTCTTGGAAATTAAAAAATATATGCTTGTTTACTTTTTACCTGCAATATATTCCAGTATGGGACGATATGAGCCAGAGCCTCACTGACATTGGAACAACCTGAACTCAGTAACATTATTATGGTTTTATTTGAGTAAATGGCATGGAAGAACCTGTCTATTGCTACTCCGGGATCACACTAAAAATATAAAAAAATTATTTTCAAATACATATTAGGCTTCAAAAAAGTGATAACTTGAAAATTTAATATTAAAACCGCCACAGATAGCACAGTTTGCAAGACAATGAGTCAGTTGTGGACTATAACTTTGAAATATTAGCTCCAAAAATCCTAAATACTTATCCAAGGTTTAATTAGAACATTCGTTTGTAATGTGTTTCCACCATACTAGTAAGTGGGTTAGCTACTCAGAAGTATTTAATATCTCGGACGCCCATTACATATGAAATATTATATTATTATAGTTAAATTTTATTAATGGATAAATGCTTTTATTAATATTACGAAGATACAAATTTAAGAGAGAATGGGAGAAATACTTTAAACAAACAAAGATAAAATAATATTAGTAACTCTTAACAGTAAATCATAATTCCTCAAATCTTATCGTCACATAAATGTCAGAATCTTGTTGGTACCCCAACTCAAAGTTATAATAATAAATCTCGTCTTAAGCCCTGGGTACATCGACGGTCACAGTGAAGGTGTAGTAAATAAATTTCGATGTTACTAAAAGCAATACGACAGGTCGGTAGTTGCTTTTTATATAATCTTCCAGCCTTTTTGCGTTCCTTGCTAAAGAAAAGTTTTGTATTCGTGAAAAAAATTATACTTCGAGATTTTTACTTTTTAAAGTTCCTAGTCACGACATCAATTTTGAGGACTCTAAACAAATAGCCTCTATTTGACACTATAAAACACGCGTATTGAGAAAAGTCTTGGAAATTTAAAAGAACGGAGAGCTAAATAAGCGTGATAAAGCACTACATAGAAAGGTCTACTAGCCAAACCAAGGAATAACCAAAACATCGAGAACGCAACAGTCAACATAGCGCCGGAACCCGTAATTACCATCGATATGTGCACCCAGCCGACGAACACCGATGACAGGACGAACCCCCCCGATTCCCCCACCTACAATCTGCGTAGACACCGACCTGTAAAAGACGGCGACCGCACTTCGGTTTCTCACTTAGTTTCAAGCGGCAGTAGCAGCAAGATAGACGAACAGATTGAAACCCGGAATTTTAATGTATTACATTGTATATATATATATATATATATATATATATATATATATATATATATATATAATGAAAAGGTAAAAACGCTGATTATATATATATATATATATATATATATATATATATATATATAATCATTTTCATTATTTCATTATTATTTCATTATTTCCAATTTTAACAGAAATAGTATGTAGAGGGAACTAAGATCTGGTTACAGAGTAACCTAGAAAATGTTAATGATAATGATTATAGAAAAAGTTTTAGAAATACAAACAGTTAAATTTTCCGAAACTACTATGAAGCTGCTGTCGCACATTATGGATCAGCCATTCTCACACCAAGTTTGCTGTATATTTCTGATCATTGTCCTGTTGGAACATGTATCTTTTTCGAGTGCTAATTTTTAACATTTTCTCTTAAATTGTCTCTCAAAATGTTCAAACAACCATAAAATGTAAATTTTCAATCCCTCCAGCGGACATGCATCCCCAAAGCACAACACTGCCACCCCCTTGTCTCACCGTAGAACAAATGTTGTTAATATCGAAATATATATATATATATATATATATATATATATATATATATATATATATATATATATATATATATATATATATAGCCTGAACTAAAGCGCGGAGAAAGAAGAATACCGCACTCTTTATAGTGCAATTTTTTCAAGACCTAGAATATTTTAATGAAATTTCAGGTAAAAAGCCCTGCATATAATGAATCTGTAAAATACTAACACTCTATATAATAAAATTTTTACCGGAATTTTATGTATAAATTTTTATGCATTTATTGAGATCTTGGCCATTTCGGGTTTCCCATTTTTATCATTAGCACGAATTCCTTTTTTATGACGCATTCTTTTGAAAAGGTTCTTAACGCGTTTATAACGCCTAATGGTTGGCAATAAATCAGGTAGATTTCTGTGAGAAACCAGGAGAATAACCCATTTTATAGAAACCCGGGTAAAAACCCATTTTATAGTCGAGGCCTAGTAATTCGCAAATTCAGGTTCAGTTTCTTTTTGTTTAAGAATTAAGTAAGATGTCCAAGCGAGTGTGTTTAAGTTTAGCTGAGAAAATTAAAGTTTTGGAGGAAGTTGATAAAGGCTGCAATAAAATTAATGTTGCTGCAAAATTTGGTGTTTCTCCAAGTTGCGTCTCTCTGATAATAAAAAGTCGCGACAGTATCATCAAGAAACCTAGTGTTCCAAGCAGTCGAAAACGAGTACGGGTGAGTACTTACGAGGATGTAAATGAAGCAGTTTTACGATGGTTTCAAGTGGCCCGTACGCATCAAAACGTACCAATATCGGGAAATTTAATAAAGCAAAAGGCTCTACAATTTGCTAAAGAATTTAACTGCGTTAATTTTCAAGCTAGTGAAGGGTGGTTGAGTACCTGGAAGACTCGCAATTTAATTGTTTTCACGACGGTGTCTGGCGAGAGTGCAAGCGTTAGTCAGGAGGACTGTGACATTTGGACTGAAACTGTTTTTAAAAAGTGCATTGAAAAAGTACAAGCCAAAAAACGTTTTCAATTGTGATGAAACCGGTTTATTTTTTAAATGTTTGCCAAATAAAACTTTCGCTTTTAAAAGTGACGAATGGGAAGAAGAAGACGAAATGGATCTCGCTACCTTAAAAAGGCAATTGGGTATTCTACAAAAAACTGCTACCGTCGACGCAGATTTTTTACTTGAAGATTTCTTAGAAATCGACAATGATGTTGGCACGACAGATCTCCCAACTGACCAAAAGATAATTGACGATATAAAAAGTACAGAAGATCATAAAGAAGAAACTGAAATCGGGGAATGTCCTGCTAAATTTAGTGAAAATGAAATAAGAAAAGCATTTGACGTTGTGCGATCTACTCTCAGGGGCCAGGAAAGTGTACCTGATCAAATCTTTATGCATTTGAATAAATGCGAGAATTTTGTTGAGCAACAATCATTTTTCAAATGTAATGTTTAAAAGAAAATAACTGATTATTTTTCCTAGTACGTCTGTACGTAGTATGTACATATGTATTAACAGATTTTGTATTATTCTTTTTATTTCGTATGTAGTACATACATACATAAAGTCCGTACGTTATATCTTTACACGTGCGTCATAGTTTTCAGGCAATATCCCAGACAACTATTATATTTTTTGTCTCTTTTTACCAATACCTACGATTTATTGGTGAAAAGAGACAAATAATATAATAGTCGTCTGTTATATGGCCTGAAAAAACTAATATATATATATATATATATATATATATATATATATATATATATATATATATATATATATGTATATATATATATATATATATATATATATATATATATATATATATATATATATATATATATATATATGTCTATATATATCTATATATATATATATATATATATATATATATATATATATATATATATATATATATATATATATAGATATCTAGATATATATATATATATATATATATATATATATATATATATATATATATATATATATATATATATATATATATATGTATATATATATATATATATATATATATGTATATATATATACATATATATATATATATATATATATATATATATATATATATATATATATATATATATATATATATATATATATATATATATATATACAGTGGACACTCTATATAGTGAAAGACCAAAATGTTGACCGAAATTTCACTATAGAAAGTTTTTCACTATATAAAGACAAGATATAACGTACGGACTTAATGTATGTATGTACTATATACGAAATAAAAAGAATAATACAAAATCTGTTAATACATATGTACATACTACGTACATACGTACTAGGAAAAATAATCAGTTATTTTCTTTTGAACATTACTCAACAAAATTCTTGCATTTATTCAAATGCATAAAGATTTGATCAGGTACACTTTCCTGGCCCCTGAGAGTAGTTCTTCCCATTCGTCACTTTTAAAAGCAAAACTTTTATTTGGCAAACATGTAAAAAACAAACCGGTTTCATCACAATTGAAAACGTTTTTTTGGCTCGTACTTTTTCAATGCACTTTTTAAAACAGTTTCAGTCCAAATGTCACAGTCCTCCTGACTAACGCTTGCACTCTCGCCAGACACCGTCTTGAAAACAATTGAATTGCGAGTCTTCCAGGCACTCAACCACCCTTCACTAGCTTGAAAATTAAAGCAGTTAATTTCTTTAGCAAATTGTAGAGCCTTTTGCTTTATTAAATTTCCCAAATTTTGCAGCAACATCAATTTTTTTGCAGCCTTTATCAACTTCCTCCAAAACTTTAATTTTCTCTGCTAAACTTAAACACACTCGCTTGGACATCTTACTTGATTCTTAAATAAAAAGAGACTGAACCTGAATTTGCGAATTACTAGGCCTTGACTATAAAATGGGTTATTCCCCGGGTTTCTCACAGAAATCTACCTGATTTATTGCCAACCATTAGGCGTTATAAACGCGTTAAGAACCTTTTCAAAAGAATGCGTCATAAAATTGGAATTCGTGCTAATGTTAGATAAAAATGGGAAACCCGAAATCGCCAAGATCTCAATAAATGCATAAAAATTTATACATAAAAGTCCGGTAAAAATTTTATTATATAGAGTGTTACTATTTTACAGATTCACTATATGCAGGGCTTTTTACATGAAATTTCATTAAAATTTTCTAAGTCTCTTTATAGGCACTATAAAGAGTTTTTCACTATATAGAGTTTCACTATAAACAGTGTCGACTGTATATATATATATATATATATATATATATATATATATATATATATATATATATATATATATATATATATATATATATATAGCAAAAAGGGGATTTCTTTTATTTATCGGGTTTGCGGTCTGTGACAATTAACACTCGATTGCTGGTAAACTATCTATATTTCGTTGTACTTCACAACTTCATCGGGAGAAACTATAATTTTTAGAAAAAACAGTGTGTCAGGAAATTTATTTGTAAACAAATAGTTATTTTAAAAACTTACCAACTAAGAGATGGTCACAACATTTATAAAAATAAAAGAACATCGACTACATTAGACACATAACAGAAACAAGAAAATACTTATGCACAGTGACAAATAACAGTTAGCAATGAACTAGTTCTTGGCTATAAATCCGAAATCGGACCAAAAACGAAAAAACTATCATCAAATACAGTGGTTTATGCATAAGGTGGTTCAGTTATTGACTTGTAAAATTTATGAGTTTAAAATATTACAATACATTACACTTAATTTACTGGTATCTGCCCTATAATTAACACAATCCTTATGTTTGTTTATGTGACACATTTCAAGAAACAGCCGATCCTTGTAATTATTTACTCTCTCCAAAACTTCCACATTGGCAAAATCGAACTGATGTCCCGTTTTTTAAAACATGGTCAACTAAGGCACATGACCTCTCATTTATTCGACAATCGCTTTTGTGTTGTGTAATTCTTTGTTTTATCCACTGCGATGTCTGTCCGATATAACATGAAACACAACCCAAACAGGACAACTTGTAAACTACATTAGTGTTATAAAGTAGAGGGGGTCTCTGTTTGAGTTGGGTAAACAAGGTACGGCTACTGAGACTGTTATATTTAACTATTTTAATGTGTGGAAAATCGTTGGAGATGGAAACCACTGAATCTGTTAATCCGAGCACAAACGGTAACTTTTTATATCTGAGACCATTGTGAGTTTCCTCTGTAGGGCCATCAAAATTGTTAGAATTGTAAATAAGTTTTTTCAAAATGTGTTTTGGATACCCGTTGTTGGAAAAAATTTTATATAACTTGGTCAGATTGGCAGGCAGATAACTCTCGTGGCTAACATGTGTTATTCTGTTCTTCATTGCTATTACGCTATTATATTTTTGGTTCATAGGGTGATTTGAAAAATAATTAATAAACCTGTTGGAAGCTGTAGGTTTCTGATACCAATTCAAAATTAACACATTATCCTCAGTTCTAATGACCTGTGTATCCAAAAAAGGGATGCTACCATTATTCTCATGCTCGATGGTAAATTGCAAATGACTGTTGAAAGAGCTAAAAGTATCTAACATTTTTTTAGTACAATTCGCAGGTACCGTCAAACGGGGTGAAGTCGATCGGCAGGGGTGAAGTCGATCAAACCAGTATTTTCATTTGTGTTTAAACATAATGGCAACACTGCATTACAAATCAGCTGATTCTTATTTACATTCATGTGGCGAACAGATGAACATCTATTATACCGGTGTTGTTGGTTAATCGTGTAAAGTGAGTTTTCTAAAAATAATTAAATAGTAAAAGGGCAAAATTTCTCGATCTCTAAAATATGTGAAATCAAATAGTTGCACAGCCAAATCAGTGAAAACTAAGCCCGTCCGAGCTCCTCTAGATGATAAGGAATATATTCAAGAAAAGGTATTCACAATCAGACATGCTAATTTATTTTTTGTGTGGTTTCAATTGCAATTTTTGTGTGTAGAAACAAAACAACGGGATGAAATGGATCACTTGGTTTTCGCTGTATTTTGTTAGGTTTTGAGATTATGTTTAAAGCAATTTGTTTTTGTATGATTTTTTTATATATTAATGTTGTGTGCTAGCATATGAGGGGTGTCGGGCAGGGTAGGGGCGTATCGTATTTTATTATTTTCTTTTTTTATAGATGCCACGAAAATACATAAAGAAGCTGGATGCTTATGGCAAAAAAAACTACGATCCCGTGTATTTAGAAAGAGCGCTGGATGCAGTGTGCAAAAAAAGACAGAGCATGCGAAAAGCGTCAGAAAGGTTTGCAGTGCCATATACGACACTTAACAATCACTATCATGCGGCAGCTCTCTTGACATATGGTGGTCAACCTGCTCTTGACGAGCATTCTGAAACTTTGTTAGTGAATGCTTTGCAAACCTGTGCTGAGTGGGGTTTCCCATTAAAGCCCATTGATATTAGGCGAATCACGCAGCAATATTTAAATAGTCGCGGCATCACTGAAAAGCGATTTAAAAATAATATGTCAGGAGAAGGGTGGTTTAATCGTCTGATGAAGAGGCATCCTCAGCTTACAGTGAGAGCTGCTGTAACATACGAGATTGTTGAGGAATATTTCCGAAATGTGGCGGATATAATCAGAAATATCCCACCACAAAACGTTGTAAACTATGACGAAACAAACTTCGTTGACGATCCCGGAGCGATTAAAGTGGTAATGAAGAAAGGAAGCAAACACGCCTACAGGACACTTGACACCACCAAAAGCAGCACAACAGTTATGTTCGCAATAGCTGTTGATGGAACTCGTCTCCTTACTTATACAGTGTACAAAGCCAAACATATTTATGAAGGTTGGAAGGAGGGCGGATTACCAGGAGCAATTTACAACAGGTCTCCAAAGGGATGGTTTGATTCTGAATTGTTTGACGATTGGTTCAGGACCGTAGCACTTCCATTTTTCCGAAAATTAGAAGGAACCAAGTTGCTTATTGGAGATAACTTGCAAAGTCATATTACTGTCAGTGTCATTCAAGAGGGCGAAAATAACAACATTAAGTTTGTCTTACTCCCCCCAATTCGACCCACATGCTCCAGCCACTGGACGTGGCATATTTTCGTCCTCTCAAAGCATCATGGAAAAGAGCACTGGAGGAATGGAAACTAAAGAACAGGGGGGGTTTTACCAAAAACTATATTTCCTAGGATGTTGAAAATCACGGTTGAAGGACTTGGGGATCGCGAAATGAACAATATTTTAGTTGGATTTAGAGCCTGCGGCCTAGTCCCCTTCAATCCCGATGCTGTTCTTGCAAAAATAAAAAGAAAAGAGCCTACTACACCGGAGGAAGGAAACGTGGCAGAAACTTCAATGACTGCAGTGCTTGTAGATTATCTACATGAGCTCAAGACTGGGCCTAATGATGCTCCAAAGCGAGGAAAAAGACTAAACATAGCCGCTGGCAAAAGCATAGGCACAGAAGATTTGGAAAAAGAGAACCAGAGCAGTTGCAAGCAACCCAAAACACGTAAGAGGCAAATAAGCGACAGCGAAGAGGAAGATGACTTACAGACATTGGAGGCGGAGGAACAGCATATCAACACAAATGATTATGGTAAACTGGAGAAAGTTCTGCTGAGCCAGCCAACATTATTCTTGATTCATCCAGGAACTGGGATATAGGACAATTTATCATCACAAAATATGAAACAAATAAGAGAGATCGATTTTATATCGCTAAAATTATTGAAATATCAGGGACTGAGATAGTTGTAAGTACACTGCGTAAACATCCATCCATGAAATCTTTGTTTTTCATTTATCCAAATATTCCGGATGAGTCTGTCATAAACAGGGAACAGATTGTCCGACAAGTTAATTTAAAATCACTAAAGCGGGGCAAACATTTCTTCTCGCTTAGAAAAAACGAAATGGAAACACTCCAGTGAGAAATTTTTGTGTGTTCATTCATTTCGTAATTTTTTGAATTCTATTTTTTAGTTTTATTTTTGCCTGTATTTTTATTTTTAAGTATAGTTTGTTTATTTAAGGTTCATGTCATTAAGAAATCAATGGCTGGGTAAAGCTTGTCCAAAGAATAAACATTTATATTTCCTTAATTTGTGTTTTATTGCAAAATTCTGCAAATGTAGGTAGTACCTTGACACCTACATATAATTTTTTTAATTTTTTACTGATCGACTTCATCCCGAACAATCCTAAAGTGGGAAATATGCATTTTAAAATGGGTGATCGACTTCACCCCGAACCCTGGGGTGAAGTCGATCACCGTTTAATTCAAAATAAAAAAAAAAAAAAATTGCATCTATGACCTTACTCCAGTCACCTATCGACAACCTAAGTATCAAGGAAGTTATATTTTTAATTGCATTAAAATATAATTATTTGTTATTCAGTTATCTCAAAAAAAACGTATTTTTTTGATCGACTTCACCCCGTTTGACGGTACCGAACAAATGATATCGTTCACGTATTTATAAATGAATGGGACATCAAACTGAAGTTGTGCCAATACCACATCAAGCAAACGATCTAAAACGATATTGGCCAACACGGGACTTATGGGAGATCCCATTGGGGTTCCAAATATTTGTTTATAAAATCCATTGTTGAACCCGAAATATGTGTGTTCAAAAATAAATCTTATGAGTCTCATGAAATTGATACTTGACAACGTAGTGTGCGCTTTAATCAAGAACCACTTGTCTTCCAGGATTTTTAAAACCAGATCAACAGGAATGTTGGTAAATAAGGAGACCACGTCCAACGACATCAACATATGACCTTGTGGTAATCGCAACCCATCTATCATGTTTACAAAAGAGAAAGTATCTTTTATTAGACAGGAATTTCGAAATGTTATAAGTAGTGGCATTAATTGAGCTTACACTTGGTCTTAAAGGTATGTGGGGTTTATGTACTTTTGAAAGACAGTACAATTTGGGGAAATGGGGAAACAGAATAACACATATTAGCCACGAGAGTTACCTGCCTGCCAATCTGACCAGTTATATAAAATTTTTTCCAACAACGGGTATCCAAAACACATTTTGAAAAAAACTTATTTACAATTCTAACAATTTCGATGGCCCTACAGAGGAAACTCACAATGTTCTCAGATATAAAAAGTTACCGTTTGTGCGCGGATTAACAGATTCAATGGTTTCCATCTTCAACGATTTTCCACACATTAAAATAGTTAAATATAACAGTCTCAGTAGCCGTACCTTGTTTACCCAACTCAAACAGAGACCCCCTCTACTTTATAACACCAATGTAGTTTAGAAGTTGTCCTGTTTGGGTTGTGTTTCATGTTATATCGGACAGACATCGCAGTGGATAAAACAAAGAATTATACAACACAAAAGCGATTGTCAAATAAATAAGAGGTCATGTGCCTTAGTTGACCGTGTTTTAAAAACGGGACATCAGTTCGATTTTGCCAATGTGGAAGTTTTGGAGTGGTAAATAATTACAAGGATCGGCTGTTTCTTGAAATGTGTCACATAAACAAGCATAAGGATTTGTGTTAATTATAGGGCAGATACCAGTAAATAAAGCGTAATGTATTTTAAACTTATAAATTTTACAAGTCAATAACTGAACCACCTTATGCATAACTAAACCACTGTATTTGATGATAGTTTTTTCGTTTTTGGTCCGATTTCGGATTTATAGCCAAGACTAGTTCATTGTTAACTGTTATTTGTCACTGTGCATAAGTATTTTCTTGTTTCTGTTATGTGTCTAATGTAGTCGATGTTCTTTTATTTTTATAAATGTTGTGACCATCTCTTAATTGGTAAGTTTTTAAAATAACTGTTTATTTACAAATAAATTTCCTGACACACTGGTTTTTCTAAAAAATATAGTTTCTCCCGATGAAGTTGTGAAGTACAACGAAATATAGAGAGTTTAACACCAGTGTTAATTGTCACAGACCGCAAACCCGATAAAATAAAAAAAAAACTCCCCTTTTTGCTATCAAAGTACGGCCGATAAATATATATATATATATATACATATACATATACATATATTAGAAATACAAATAGTTAAATTTTCCGAAACTTACTCACCTCTGACACAGTAGGTAAATTATTGGTTTTACATCCCTTGCTAAAAAAAAAAAGAATTACCTCCTGCAATCTTTGCTTTCCTTTACGCTTTAGTGTTCTTAGGTCACCAGAAAGATATATGTATATTTCCATAGGTCTGTCTATCCGACTGTCAGACGATAGGTTTGTATAATCTTTGAAATAGTTTTTGAGCGATATCGTTTTAAGGAAAGGGGTGGGTTGCATAATTTTATTCATACTATGGAAATTTCCGTTCTCTTTACTTCAGAAAGTCTACCGATTTTTGACAACATATATCGATTCGCATGAGATAATTTCAAGATTAAGAAACCTTTACTACTTATCAGTGTAATCTTTATACTATTAAGCTTATCCGCTGAATAACAAGGGTCCCAAGATTGAACCCTGAAGAATAGCTGGGTTAACCGAATGTAAGCCAGAGATTTGTCTTTATAAAATTTTTGCGAAAAAACTTCCTTAAAACTACCTTAACACCTCATTATTCTTATTGTATTTTTATGTATAAACCAAGTAAATCATGACGAAAATACTTTCCCCTAGCAAGGCAAGTAGCAGGTGGATTGTATAATTTTATTCATACTATGGAAATTTCCTTTCTCTTTACTTCAGAAAGTCTACGGATTTTTGACAACATATATCGACTCGCACGAGATAATTTCAAGATTAAGAAATCTTTTTTACTTATAAGTGTAATCTTTATACTTCTAGGCGCATCCGCTGAATAACAAGGGCCCCAAGATTGAACCCTGAAGGATACCTGAAGTCCCCGAATGTGAGCCAAAGATTTGTCTTTATAAAATTTTTGTGAAAAACATAATAGCGCCAGCTGTTGTATTTTGTTATAAGCGACAATTTACGTTAGTACTGTTTCAGCTGTTTGATGAATAGGAAATTCCATAATTAACGATGCACAAACAAACTTCCTTAAAACTACCTTAATATCTCATTATTCTTATTGTATTTTTAAGTATAAACGAAGTAAATTATGACGAAAATACTTTCCCCTAGCAAGGCAAGTAGCAGGTGGATTGTATAATTTTATTCATACTATGGAAATTTCCTTTCTCTTTACTTCAGAAAGTCTACCGATTTTTGACAACATATATCGATTCACACGAGATAATTTCAAGATTAAGAAATCTTTTCTACTTATAAGTGTAATCTTTATACTTCTAAGCATATCCGCTGAATAACAAGGGTCCCAAGATTGAACCCTGAAAAATAACTGGGTTAACCGAAAGTGAGCCAGAGATTTGTCTTTGAAAATTTTTTGCAAAAAAAATAATAGCGCCAGCTGTTGTATTTTGTTATAAGCGACAATTTACTTTAGTACTGTTTCAGCTGTTTGATGAATAGAAAATTCCATAATTAACGGTGCACAAACAAACTTCCTTAAAACTATCTTAACATCTCATTATTCTTATTGTATTTTTAAGTATAAACGAAGTAAATCATGACGAAAATACTCTCCCTAGCAAGGCAAGTAGCAGGTGGATTGTATAATTTTATTCATACTATGGAAATTTCCTTTCTCTTCACTTCAGAAAGTCTACCGATTTTTGACAACATATATCGATTCGCACGAGATAATTTCAAGATTAAGAAATCTTTTCTACTTATAAGTGTAATCTTTATACTTCTAAGCATATCCGCTGAATAACAAGGGTCCAAGATTGAACCCTGACAAAAAAATAACTGGGTTAACCGAAAGTGAGCCAGAGATTTGTCTTTGAAAATTTTTTGCGAAAAAAATAATAGCGCCAGCTGTTGTATTTTGTTATAAGCGACAATTTACTTTAGTACTGTTTCAGCTGTTTTGATGAATAGAAAAATTCCATAATTAGCGGTGCACAAACAAACTTCCTTAAAAACTATCTTAACATCTCATTATTCTTATTGTATTTTTAAGTATAAACGAAGTAAATCATGACGAAAATACTCTCCCCTAGCAACGCAAGTAGCAGGTGGATTGTATAATTTTATTCATACTATGGAAATTTCCTTTCTCTTCACTTCAGAAAGTCTACCGATTTTTGACAACATATATCGATTCGCACGAGATAATTTCAAGATTAAGAAATCTTTTCTACTTATCAATGTAATCTTTATACCTGTAAGCGTATCCGCTGAATAACAGGGGCCCCAAGATTGAACCCTGAAGAATAACTGGGTTAACCGAAAGTAAGCCAGAGATTTGTCTTTGTAAAATTTTTGCAAAAAAAAATAATAGCGCCAGCTGTTGAATTTTCTTGTAAGCGACAATTTACGTTAGTACTGTTTCAGCTATTTGATGAATAGGAAATTCCATAATTAACGGTGCACAAACAAACTTCCTTAAAACTATCTTAACATCTCATTATTCTTATTGTATTTTTAAGTATAAACGAAGTAAATCATGACGAAAATACTCTCCCCTAGCAACGCAAGTAGCAGGTGGATTGTATAATTTAATTCATACTATGGAAATTTCCTTTCTCTTTACTTCAGAAAGTCTACCGATTTTTGACAACATATATCGATTCGCACGAGATAATTTCAAGATTAAGAAATCTTTTCTACTTATCAATGTAATCTTTATACCTGTAAGCGTATCCGCTGAATAACAGGGCCCCCAAGATTGAACCCTGAAGAATAACTGGGTTAACCGAAAGTAAGCCAGAGATTTGTCTTTGTAAAATTTTTGCAAAAAAAATAATAGCGCCAGCTGTTGTATTTTGTTGTAAGCGACAATTTAGGTTAGTATTGTTTCAGCTGTTTGATGAATAGGAAATTCCATAATTAACGGTGCACAACAAACAAACTTCCTTAAAACTATCTTAATATCTCATTATTCTTATTGTATTTTTTAAGTATCAACCAAGTAAATCATGACGAAAATACTTTCCCCTAGCAAGGCAAGTAGCAGGTGGATTGTATGATTTTATTCATACTATGGAAATTTCCTTTCTCTTTACTTCAGAAAGTCTACCGATTTTTGACAACATATAACGATTCGCACGAGATAATTTCAAGATTAAGAAATCTTTTATACTTATAAGTGTAATCTTTATACTTCTAAGCGTATCCACTGAATAACAAGGGTCCCAAGATTGAACCCTGAAGAATAACTGGGTTAACCGAAAGTAAGCCAGAGATTTGTCTCTGCAAAATTTTTGCGAAAAAAATAATAGCGCCAGCTGCTGTATTTTGTTATAAGCAACAATTTATGTTAGTACTGTTTCAGCTGTTTCATGAATAGGAGATTCCAGAATTAACGGTGCATAAAGAAACTTCCTTAAAATCTCATTATTCTTATTGTATTTTTAAGTATGAACGAAAATACTCTTAGCAAGGAAAGTAAAAGAAAGTGGATCTCAAAAGATATTTTCAACATTCTAGATTAAAAATGATACTCCTGCATTCAAAAGTAATCGAGAAAAACACAAATTTTACTCATTTAAGACTTCAGCACGATTAATTTAGTCTTATAACTACTAAGACCACTCTGCAGATATCATCATCTCCAATGTTTAACAAATTACTGCGTTTTCCTCTAATTGCATCTACAAACAAAAACTTTGTCTAACTTCCTTGCTATGATCACAGAGAGCTTACTATAGTTGGTATTATAGGAATTATATCTTGAAAACCAAAATTTCGTTAGATAAATATATGAACATTACTCGAAAATAGTTACTTGTTTGATGAAGTTGTCAATTTAAACTTCTCTATAATAAGTAGTTGAATTTCAAAATTTAATTTAACTTTTAAATGGATTCGTATTCAAAAAATAAGGTTGTCAAGAAAAGCATGTATTTAAAGTTTTATATTAAAAAGTGAAAAAAAAAATCTTCATTATATCGGTGCCTTCACTGATTTTTAGTGTTCCGTACGGAACATTTATAAGATGACTTCGGTGTCTGTCCGTCTGTCTGTCTGTCACACCCGATTTTCTCCGAAACTATTTGTCATAGAAAGTTGAAATTTGGTAATAATATAGGAATTGATGGCCTCATCAGAGCCATGTAGTTTTAAAGGTTAAATTTTGACTTAAGGGATTAGTTTTGGGGGGTGAAATCGGAAGCGAAAAAAAAAATTTTTTACTAGGTCATCGAGTGTGGTGTCAAATGAAAGCTTGTGAAAACACGAGTAAAAAGTATATATATAATGTAATACTTGCGCGCACTTTTCTTTGTGTTATTTTTAAAAAATCGCGAAAAATCGCTGTCTTATCTCGAAAAGTATTTATCAAAAAAATTTTGAAAAAAGTTTGGAATATTCTCCACAGGGTGTAGATTGAACGAAAATTATCACGAGTGAATTACCCCTAATTATTTGTCTGGTATATAAAAAAAAAAAAAAAAAATTTCAAGGTCATCAGTTTTAAGTAAAGATTCGAAACAAACTTTGTTGAAAACTCATTTGGGGTGTGTTTTGTGAAGTCACTGATCATTTTATACCTCCGTAACAAAATTTTTTTATTTGAAAAGCAATCAACGTACGGAATACTAATTGCGCAAGTTCAACTTGCACTTGACCGGTTATTTTTTATTTTCCTTTCTTTATTAAACTGGTGCACAGACACTACTTTAAGACGATCTCGTCACAAGAGAAACACTGTTGCTATTCAATGCAGCGTGAATATGAACCAAGCCTTATATGTCAGCTTTCTCTATTACAACAAAATTTTTAAGAAAATACAATATGATCATCTGATTCGGCTTCGTAAGGAAAAAATAACTCGATACCAAAGCTGATTTTGAGTCTGCTGGGGTAAATGATGCATTTTCCTATTTTATAGAATCTTTAAAGTGTTATATTTCTTTGACATTTCCAATAAAAAACAAATTGTTCATGGAAAAATCAGTCACAAAAAAAACCTTGGATTACAAGAGGAATTTATACATCAACACAAAATCTGAAATATTGGTACAATATATTAATAGACAGTAATCATATCTTATATCAAAAGGTTATTTCTGAAGCAAAAAGACCATATAACATTAAAACATATTTTGAATCAGATAATAAATCTAAGATAACGTGGAAAATTATCAATAATAATATATGAAACAAAAAAGAAAAAACCGGTCAAGTGCAAGCTGAACTTGCACAATTAGTGTTCCGTACATTGATTGTTTTTAAAATAAAAATTTTTGTTAGGGTGGTATAAAATGATCAGTGACTTCACAAAACACACCCCAAATGAGTTTTCAACAAAGTTTGTTTCCAATCTTTACTGAAAACTGGTGACCTTCAAATTTTGTTTTTTTTTATATACCAAATAAATTATTAAAGGTAATGCACTCGTGATAATTTTCGTTCAATCTATACCCGGTGGAGAATATTCCAAAATTTTTTCAAAATTTTTTGATCAGTACTTTTCGAGATAAGGTAGGGGACAGCGATTTTTTAAAAGTAATACAAAGAAAAGTGTGCGCAAGTATTACATTATATATATATTTTTTTTTTTTTATTTATTCTTTGCGCGAGAATTTTATTTTATAAAATTTATATATATATATATATATATATATATATATATATATAATATATATATATATATATATATATATATATATATATATATATATATATATATATATATATATATATATATATATATATATATATATATATATATATATATATATATATATTTATATATATATATAAATATATATATAAATATATATATATATATATATATATATATATATATATATATATATATATATATATATATTTATATATATATTTAACTCGTGTTTTCACAAGCTTTCATTTGACACCACACTCGATGACCTAGTAAAAAAAATTTTTTTTCACTTTCGATTTCACCCTCAAAACAAACCCCTTAAGTCAAAATTTATGTTACGGTGGTATAAAATGATCAGTGAGTTCACAAAACACACCACAAATGAGTTTTCAACAAAGTTTGTTTCCAATCTTTACTGAAATCTGATGACCTTGAAATTTTTTTGTTTTTTTTATATACCATACAAATTATTAAAGGTAATGCACTCGTGATAATTTTCGTTCAATCTACTCCCCGTGGAGAATATTCCAGAATTTTTTCGAAATTTTTTGATAAGTACTTTTCGAGATAAAGCCCGGGACAGCGATTTTTCGCAAATTTTAAAAAATAATACAAAGAAAAGTGCGCGCAAGTATAATATTGTATATATTTTTTACTCGTGTTTTCACAAGCTTTCATTTGACACCACACTCGATGACCTAGTAAAAATTTTTTTTTTCACTTCTGACTTCACCCCCCAAAATTAACCCCTTAAGTCAAAATTTAATTCTCAAAACTACATGGCTCTGATGAGGCCATCAATTCCTATATTATTACCAAATTTCACCTTTCTATGTCAAATAGTTTCGGAGAAAATCGAGTGTGACAGACAGACAGACACCGAAGTGATCTTATAAGTGTTCCATACGGAACACTAAAAACAATAGATAGAATTACCAAAATTGTTAGTAATGATATAGTTGTTGAAAATCCTTCTGAAATGGCAAATTGCTTTAACGTATATTTTATAAATATTGCTAAAAAATTGAGCGAGACATTACCCAATGTTAAACCCAGCTATTCACTGCCCTATTGTCAGGAGCTTCATACCACGTTCCTGACACCAATAAATCAGCAGGATGTGGTGGATGTTATAAATAACCCAAAAAATTCTAATTCCGTTGGAGTTGATGAAGTTCATACTAAAATGGTAAAAACTTGTTTTCATCTTATAGCAGGTCCATTAACATTTTTGATCAATATGATACTATCCGAGGGTGTGTTTCCTGAGGCGTTGAAAATTGCAAAAATTGTTCAGGTATATAAAAAGGGGGAAAAAAGATTGTATTGAAAATTATCAGCCTATCGCGCTGCTCTCTATATTATCAAAAATTGTGGAACGAGTAATGGTTAATACAATATTAGCATTTGTAGTAAAGTACGGCATCTTGCATGGGGCACAAAATGGATTTCTCAAGGGCAAATCCACAATATCGGCAATTTACGGATTTATTAATAAAGTTTACACAAATCTAGACTTGAAAATAAAAACATTAGGCCTATTTATGGACTTAAGTAAGGCGTTTGACCTTGTAAATCACGATCTTCTGCTGGATAAGTTGAACGCGTATGGATTGAAGGAAAAAATTAGTGAACTACTTAGGAGTTACTTAACTGGGAGAACTCAACTCGTACATGTAAATACAGCAAGGTCGGACATATTACCGATAAATATAGGTGTACCGCAGGGATCTGTCTTAGGACCTCTGTTGTTCTTGCTTTTTGTGAACGATCTTCCTAATATAGAAGAGCAACATAATCTCATCATGTTTGCCGATGACAATAGTTACGTTTCCTCTCACAAAAGTAGAGAAGTGCTAGTGTGTGTACAAGATATTTTAAATAAATTTTTAAAATGGTTTAATGCAAATAAATTGTGTATAAATACACAAAATACTGTATTCATTGATTTTACTCCTCGATCTAAAGTAATATCTGAAAGTTATCTATTAAAAATTCAATTTTGTTATTTGTGAAGCGAAAGCCACAGAATTTCGTTACTAACAATTATTATCACGATTATAATACATCGTACGGTGATAACTAAGGAAACCCAAATATGCAAGTGAAAAACTTTAAAATATGCGCATAAATATGCAAATAGTTTTCTCAAAATATGCACATACATGTTGTAAATATGCAGTAAAAAAAATCGAAATAGACTTGAAAAACCCATTTTAAATTTTCAACATACAGGGCGAATGAACTAAATCTAAATATAATATTATACAAAGTAAAAAATAAATATAAATAATAATGTATTTTATTACTTTACTTAAAGATGAACATATAATAATAATAATAATGTAGGCACATATTATAAAAATTTATATACGTAGTAAACAGCATAATAAAACATACATTTTAAATTTGATACATACAGGGCGATGCAACTAAGTAAGCGGAAATATGCAAATATTGCAGAAGACAGGGTCGCCGTTAGTTATAAAAACAATAAACTACTAAATGTTTCTCAAAATTCTCCATTAAAAAGTTTTGGCTTCTATCGTTGTATAAAAATTTATAAATTGAGAAACTCCTTTCCACATCGACTGATGTAATAGGGGCGTTTTTAAAATTATTTAATAGCATAGGATCTAAATCAATGGGATCAGTAAAATCCCCCTTTAAAACATTAGCTACTTGGCTGACAAATTGAAACCCACTATTTTTAGTGTTCCGTACGGAACACTTATAAGATCACTTCGGTGTCTGTCTGTCTGTCTGTCTGTCTGTCTGTCTGTCACACCCGATTTTCTCCGAAACTATTTGACATAGAAAGGTGAAATTTGGTAATAATATAGGAACTGATGGCCTCATCAGAGCCATGTAGTTTTGAGAATTAAATTTTGACTTAAGGGGTTAGTTTTGGGGGGTGAAGTCGGAAGCGAAAAAAAAATTTTTTTACTAGGTCATCGAGTGTGGTGTCAAATGAAAGCTTGTGAAAACACGAGTAAAAAATATATATATAATATTATACTTGCGCGCACTTTTCGTTGTGTTATTTTTAAAAATTCGCGAAATATCGCTGTCCCGGGCCTTATCTCGAAAAGTACTTATCAAAAAATTTCGAAAAAATTCTGGAATATTCTCCACGGGGTGTAGATTGAACGAAAATTATCACGAGTGCATTACCTTTAATAATTTATATGGTATATAAAAAAAACAAAAATTTCAAGGTCATCAGATTTCAGTAAAGATTGGAAACAAACTTTGTTGAAAACTCATTTAGGGTGTGTTTTGTGAAGTCACTGATCATTTTATACCACCGTAACATAAATTTTGACTTAAGGGGTTCGTTTTGAGGGGTGAAATCGAAAGTGAAAAAAATTTTTTTTTTTACTAGGTCATCAAGTGTGGTGTCAAATGAAAGCTTGTGAAAACACGAGTAAAAATATGTATATATATATATATATATATATATATATATATATATATATATATATATATATATATATATATATATATATATATATATATATATATATATATATATATATATATATATATATATATATATATATATATATATATATATATTATATATATATGTATATATATGTATATATATATATATATATATATATATATATATATATATATATATATATATATATATATATATATATATATATATATATATATATATATATATATATATATATATATATATATATATATATATATATATATTTATATATATATATATATATATATATATATATATATATTTATATATATATATATATATATATATATATATATACTCGTATATAATGTAATACTTGCGCACACTTTTCTTCGTCTTACTTTTAAAAAATCGCTGTCCCCTACCTTATCTCGAAAAGTACTGATCAAAAAAATTTTGAAAAAATTCTGGAATATTCTCCACGGGGTATAGATTGAACAAAAATTATCACGAGTGCATTACCTTTAATAATTTATTTGGTATATAAAAAAAAAACAAAATTTCAAGGTCACCAGTTTTCAGTAAAGATTGGAAACAACCTTTGTTGAAAACTCCTTTGAGGTGTGTTTTGTGAAGTCACTGATCATTCTATACCACCCTAACAAAATTTTTTATTTTAAAAACAATCAACGTACGGAACACTAATTGTGCAAGTTGCACTTGACCGGTTTTTTTGACATGGAAATTCTTTATCAATTTTAACTCGGAATTGATGCGTCTAATTGTATTAAACTAAGAGTATCTTTTTTTCGCCAAAGATCTCAAGCTTCCCTAATCCGACGAGAAGAAGCAATAAAAGTTATTGTAAAAAAAGTTAAGACCATTTTTCCACGCCCTTTTCTACTTTTGACGCACCGTTTGAATTATCTACGATTATAAGGTAAAATTCCGATTCCGCACATAAACTTTACTTTAGAACTTGAATTTCATGTTTTTATCTTTTACGGTTTCTGAAATATTCAATGAAAACCCATCTTCAGGCTCCCCATTGGGTGGCTGTAGCTCCATAACGGGGAGAGATAGGATACATTTTTATAAAAACTTCTGACCTTATTTTAGTCCAATCTACTAGCTCCTTCATTTTTGACTATACCTTGTATGACACCCTATATATATAATTTACCGTTAGGCAAAAAATAGTCAAAACACGCTCAAAAAAGTTTCTTGCCAAACTCATTTATATGACAACCGCAATTTAAACTGTTAGTAGTTTAGTCACTATGTTATCCGAATACTAGAATGTCCACTTATACATTTACACACAATTTAAAAAAATACTAGTGGGATAAGAATGAACCCCTATAGAAACCTTCACCCTCTTCGACCGCACTATACTCATATCCTCAATATGATCCGTCTCCTGTAGATATGACTAAATAGTCAGTAATTTCTCTTCCATTACTACTACACTAGACTACAAATAAGACATTGTGCACTGATGACTTATTAAATATTGTATCTTCCTGTGCAATATGCTATTGAAAACTTGAAAACAGCAACTAGCAAAGTAGCAAAGTAAAAGAGTACATTTTTTCTTTCTCTTGGACCCTCAATATTTTACATGATTGTGTAAAACAAATAACAGAACCTTTTACGGTTTGATTACCTATTCTCTTGAATAAAAGGAAGCAAGTTTACATAAAACCAATGTTAAATTGAAACTGTGGTAGTCCTATTTTGACCAATCTATTAAATATGTATGCCTCTACAGTCAGCATTTGTAATTATAGAGTACATACGCAATACGATACCTTTATGTAAATGACATATTCTATCTGGAAAACAAGAAATTCACTTCACAAACTTTGAGAAAACGCATTCATAACTAAATATTAGGATTTAGTGTAGAATTGGGTAAAATGTGTGTTCTTGACACTAACATTCATTAAAATTTGAAATTTGATAGATTTAGAACAGATGGGAAATATTAAGGTTAAAGTTCCCACTATTTTGCTTCAAGTATATTATATTAATAATTTAAAAGCTAAATATAAGAAAATCATTTATACTACTCACGGATGATACCGGTATTTTATAGTACAGTAGGGACCAAAGGAAACTATAATACTAAATATAGGAAGCAACTCCTTTTATCCCTACACTACCCCTTGGACCCCCTACATATTTTATTATAAATAATATGCTGAAAATTTGTCCAAAAAAATCTGAAAATATCTTAAAATGTTGTTTAAATTATACAATATTAAACAACTCCTAACCCTTTCAGCTCTTTCTTAGATTAAAATTGAAAGCAATGAAAATACAACCTAACTTTTGGATTTCTCGACTTCAAAAATTATAAAAATGGTATATAAGACGATATATACGAATCACCCCTCAAATTTCCCCGGACTCCTTTGTTGGTTTGTTTGAAATTGATACTTTATTTCGATCGATGGTTATTGTGCTAACAGACAGCCAGACAGTCAGAGCGACAGAATAAGTAAATATGTTTTTCGTGTTCTACAAACCCGAAAACGTCAAAAGTACAGTAGAACCCCGATTAACCGAGTCGCGATTATCCGAGCTCCGGTTTAACCAAGCCAATCTAAGAACCTGATTATCCAAGGTACGCGCGTCTATGCTGCGTATTAATCAAGCTTCTAAAATATATCTGTACATATTTCCATTTAAAATCGTCGGGACCTTTGGGGAATCCCCCCTGGCTCGTGTGAGGGGTTCCCCTATTTATGTTTTTGGACTCTTTCAGCATGTAAATTTGCGTGAATACAGTGCGTTATAGCGTTTACTACGGAGAAGTACGGATATACTCACATAATTTATTTCGTTGGAGTTCTGGTACTTAAGTGTTTTTAATACGAACTGCTTTGCTTGAATTTTTGTTTTTCGTATTATAATAGAGCAAAACAAGCATAAAAGAATCGTCGTTCCTATTGAAGAAAAATTAAAAGCCATCAGAAGAATTGAAGCAGGAGAGACAATTAAAGTTGGTGCACGAGATTATAGAGTAGGTGAGGTAACAGTTGGAGATTAGAAAATAAACCGCACAAAAATAGAAGAGTGGTGTATAAATCAAGCCTCCTCGTCCTCATGATTCAATGAAAACCGGCGACTATGAAAAGGTTAACGAAGCTTTATTCATGTTGTTTAACCAACAGAGATCAAAAGGTGTGCCTCTATCAGGTCCAATTTTACAACAGAAAGCAGTAATGATTAGTAGACAATTCCCAGAGATAGATCAGTTCACCGCCAGTTCTGGATGGCCTGACCTCTGGAAAAAACGATACGGTGTACGACAACTGACTATGTGGTGAAAAACTTTCTGCTGATGTGTCATCAATTGAGAAGTTTAAGCAGAACTTTAAAACGCAAATTGAAGATTGTAGATACACACGTGATCAAATTTACAGCTGTGACGAAACTGGTATGAATTATAAAATGCTTCCATCAAAAACATTGGCATCTCGACAGGAAAAAATCAGCTCCTGGGCACAAATGAAGTAAGGAAAGATTATCTATAATGGTATGTTCTAATGCATCTGGTAAGCACAAAATCCCACTGATGGTGATTGGCAAGTCTGCACGTCCAAGAGCTTTAAAAGACATCTCACACAAAGCCCTACAAGTCTATTACAAAAGTCAAAAGAGCGCATGGATGGATGCGACCTTATTTACTAACTGATTTGAAGAAGAGTTCGTGCTATCTGTGACTAAATTTTTGAACAGAAACCATCTACCTATTAAAGCAATTTTGTTAATGTATAATGCCCCCTCTCACCCTGGAGAAATGTAACCAGCATAATGCAACCAATGGATCAAGCTATCCTCGAAAACATTAAAAAAAATTATGGGCGTTTATATCTTGAACATCTGTTAGAATACACAGAAAAGGAGGATATTATCGATGGAATAAGAAAGGTTACACTGAAAAATGTTATTTACTGGGTAAGTCAAGCTTGGGATTCTGTGCGTACTACCATTATTCAAAAATCTTGGTCAAAAGTTATTGATTTATAATGACAGTGAAGATGATACTCCATTAAATGAATTGGCTTTGAAATTGAGAAGCCATGGAGAAATGTCCTGTTCAAATTTTGACAGCGAGATAGAAGAAAAAGAAAAAAGTTTATTTGAATTAATGCAAAAATGTGATAAGAGAAGATGTTGTTGAATGGATTACAGCAGATAATTTAGAAGAAGAAATGAGTATTGAAGAATTAATGAATGCCTTTCAGGAAACCGGCGATGACGATGACGAAGAGGCGGTGGATGAACAGTCTCCCACTAAGATCTCTCATCAAAAAGGTTTTGCTTCTTTGGAAAAAGCTTTGAGGTATATCGAACCACAACCAGAGGCAATCCCAGCGGATTTGCTTCTTCTTAATAGATGGAGAAACATTGCAGGGAGGAAAAAGACGATGCAATATAAAACAGAAGCGCATAGATACCTATTTCACTGTTTTATAATGTATATACCTATTTATATGTTAAAAACGTTAATACATCGGTTTAAAGTATTGGTGTTTATTTTTTGAATAAAGAAAAAACCAATCCGGATTATCCGAGTTTTCAGTTATCTGAGGAGGGTGCCCCCCACGTTACCTCGGATAACCGGGGTTCTACTGTATCATATTTTCCTCTAGCAAGGAAAGTAAAAATGGTATCCGTCAATTTTCCAGAAAACGACTGAGCTTTCTTTCTTTGGAGGAGCAGAGCTCTTATAAATCCATTACATCGATTCCTACTTCGTGGAAAATTAGCAATATAATATCCAAGTCTCGTAATCTGTGACAATTAGCAAAAAATAATTTTCTTCGTTCTTTAAAGCACTTGAAAAAGCAGTTTGGGAGTTCATCATGCAAAAGCTTTTTTCATAAGATATTGATGAGTTTCTCGGTTCAACTCAACTAGTCTCCCTGATATGGAGTCATCCCGAATTAAGTCTCGACCCCATCAAAAACTTTTTGATGGCTAAGTAGATAACTTAAAAAAAACAACCTCGTACGTATTTACCAGGTGTACAAGTATGAAATGCGGATTTCAGACAACAGATGGTGCACCAATGCAGATTGTGCTATAAAGATTTGACACTGCGCCATTTTGTTGTGTAATCAATAAGTGTCAGATGCGCATAAGTGATAAATTGGAAAAGTGTGTGCATAGTATTGTGTTCAATATGTCGAAATTTATACCGAATAAAGAGCATTCGCGGACAGTATTCATTTTTTAGTGTTCCGTACGGAACACTTATAAGATCACTTCGGTGTCTGTCTGTCTGTCTGTCTGTCTGTCTGTCAGTCTGTCTGTCTGTCACACCCGATTTTCTCCGAAACTATTTGACATAGAAAGGTGAAATTTGGTAATAATATAGGAATTGATGGCCTCATCAGAGCCATGTAGTTTTGAGAATTAAATTTTGACTTAAGGGGTTAGTTTTGGGGGGTTAAGTCGGAAGTGAAAAAAAAAATTTTTTACTAGGTCATCGAGTGTGGTATCAAATGAAAGCTTGTGAAAACACGAGTAAAAAATATATATATAATATTATACTTGCGCGCACTTTTCTTTGTATTATTTTTAAAAATTCGCGAAAAAAATCGCTGTCCCGGGCCTTATCTCGAAAAGTACTTATCAAAAAATTTCGAAAAAATTCTGGAATATTCTCCACGGGGTGTAGATTGAACGAAAATTATCACGAGTGCATTACCTTTAATAATTTATATGGTATATAAAAAAAACAAAAATTTCAAGGTCATCAGATTTCAGTAAAGATTGGAAACAAACTTTGTTGGAAACACATTTGGGGTGTGTTTTGTGAAGTCACTGATCATTTTATACCACCGTAACATAAATTTTGACTTAGGGGGTTCGTTTTGAGGGGTGAAATCGGAAGTGAAAAAAATTTTTTTTTACTAGCTCATCGAGTGTGGTGTCAAATGAAAGCGTGTGAAAACACGAGTAAAATATATATATATATATATATATATATATATATATATATATATATATATATATATATATCTATATATATATATATATATATATATATATATATATATATATATATATATATATATATATATATATATATCTATATATATATATATATATATATATATATATATATATATATATATATATACATATATAATGTAATACTTGCGCACACTTTTCTTCGTATTACTTTTAAAAAATCGCTGTCCCCTACCTTATCTCGAAAAGTACTGATCAAAAAATTTTGAAAAAATTCTGGAATATTCTCCACGGTGTATAGATTGAACGAAAATTATCACGAGTACATTACCTTTAATAATTTATCTGGTATATAAAAAAAAAAAAAAAATTTCAAGGTCACTAGTTTTGAGTAAAGATTGGAAACAAACTTTGTTGAAAACTCATTTGGGGTGTGTTTTGTGAAGTCACTGATCATTTTATACCACCCTAACAAAATTTTTTATTTCAAAAACAATCAACGTACGGAACACTAATGTGCAAGTTCAACTTGCACTTGACCGGTTTTTGTTTTCATTTGAAGAAAACTGCTGTTGAATCATACCGATTACTTCGAGAAGCTTATGGTGAACATGCTCCGTCGCAAGATACGTGTGAACGATGGTTTCGGCGTTTCAAAAGTGGTGACTTCGATGTTGCAAACAAGGAACGTGGAAAACCGTCAAAAAAATACGAAGATGTGGAATTGTAAGCATTGTTGGACGAAGATGATCCGCAAACACAAAAACAACTCGCTGAGCAATTGGGCGTTAGTCAACAAGCTGTTTCCAATCGGCTAGGAGAGATGGGAAAGATTCAAAAGCCGGTAGATGGGTACCACATGAGTTGAACGACAGGCAAATGGAAAAGCGCAAAAACACGTGTGATATTTTGCTCGCTCGGTACAAAAGGAAGTCGTTTGTGCATCATATAGTTACAGAGGATTAAAAGTGCATTTATTTTGAGAATCCCAAGCGCAAAAAAGCATGGGTAGACTTAGGCGCACCATCCACATCAACCGCAAGATCGAATCGCTTTGGCAGAAAGACGATGCTCTCTTATTGGTGGGACCAGAGGGATGTGGTCTATTATGAGCTGTTAAAACCTGGGGAAACAGTTAATACTAAACGTTACCAACAACAATTTACCGATTTGAACAGTTCGCTGCTTGAAAAAAAGGCCAGAATACCGAAAGAGGCAACACAAAGTCATTTTTTTTTCAGGACAATGCTCCATTATATACGGTTTAAAACCAGTTGGCGACACGTTGGAAGTACTCAGTTGGGAAGTTCTACCCCATGCGGCTTAATCACCAGACTTGACTCCTTCCGATTACCACATGTTTGAATCGATGGGTCACGCACTTGCTGAGCAGCGCTTTGGTTCGTACGAAGATGTGAAAAAATGGCTCGATGAATGGTTCGCAGCAAACGGGGAAGATTTTTACTGGCCTGGTATTTACAAATTGCCCGAAAGATGGGAAAAATGTATAACAAACGATGGATCATACTTTGAACAAAGCGCTTTTAATCATTCTTCCCAATTTAACATGTATTTTTAGAAAAAAAAATCCGCATTTCATACTTGTATACCTGGTATTATTGCTACATTCATTTTTAGGGAGCTTTGTCAACACGATGTTCGCATCCTTATGGCGCAAAGCACTTTTAAATTCAACTGAAGTAAATATCCATTTTGGATGTAATACCTAAAACATTCTGCACATAATTGCACCACATCCCTCATACTTTGTAAGTAAAGTAGTTAAATGAAGTTATGGTTTCGTTAATGGAATATAAAATGCCACGTGCTGATTCAACTTTGTATAATTACGTAAAGTATTTTAACTTAAACTTTGACGACGGCATTTTGCATCGACTTATTAGTTTATTGGAGCATTCCTTTCAATAACTATTTTTTAAGATTCAACTATAATTATGAGTATACCGTAGTGCTAATTCACGTTGACTCGAATTAAATTCAAGAAATTGCAAGTCTATTCGTTTGGGTATATGACAATTATGTTAAGGTGGTGCAGAATACGTTTATCATATTCTGACAGTCGCCCTATTTAATTAGCGACCTATTCTGAAAAGTATGGGAAACAAGCGTGGATTACACACGCACCCGGTGTTCTCTAAGTGGAGAAAATATTATTAACCAATAAAATAAAAAAATTAAAGTATATATATCGAAAGTCATGGAAAAGGCTATCAATCAACATCTTCTAAAATATCTTGAAGAATTCAACATTATTAGCAATCACCAATATGGCTTTCGTAAACATAGATCAACAGGAGATCTTCTGACTTATGTAACACATGTTTGGAACAACGCAATTGAACACTTTGGAGAATCTCGAGCGGTTGCTCTTGACATTTCCAAGGCATTCGACCGTGTTTGGCACGATGGACTGTTGGCTAAGCTACGTTCTTGTGGTATGTCTGAAAA